>WEIS01029951.1:2484-47159 GCA_013389965.1 Todus mexicanus | reverse complement strand
AATGAGTTTACAATCAAATGTTGCGTTGTGGTGAACTGCAAATAGTTCCTGGAAATTAAGGAGAAATAAAAGGATTACATGACTAAGATGGTCAGAAGTACCTTAGTTGCTTCGCAGCAACTGGAGCAGGGAAAGCACGCAACCGACAGCACAGGACTAGTCCAGCCAGGGTTATCTTCAGTTACCAGGGTCTGAAACACTGAAACTTTCATCTACAGGACTGTCAGCATCTCAGAATTGAGTTTGTCAGGTATCTGCAGTGGAAATGGAAAGTGAGGATAACCTAACACAAAGCCCGCTTTGAATAACAACCCGAGTTTGCAAATTGGCAGTAACAACAAATAGGAAAGAGCAGCTCACTTTGGTTTAGCCTGCTATTTGAGAAATAAATAAACAAAGGTTTGACTATCTAGAAAATGTTTGACTTCCACTGCAAGGCAAACAAAAGGTAGGTTTTTTACATGAACTTAGATGAAATTTAAAACATACCGTCTGTTTGCAATGCTGCGCTGGAGTCCTATGTGTGTACGTATCCTTGTACAGACGTGTCTTGTATTGGTTAGTTATGGCAGGAGAGAAAACATGAAGCAGACCTCAGCAAGGTTGTGTAGCTGCTGGACCTGCATTTTCTCTGGTAAATCAGAAATGACTCCACTGAAATTATGTTCTCAGACCTTGCAGCATTGATCTCCACCTCTAATTGCTGTCATTCCACCTGGTCTGTGATCCAGCGCTCCAAAGCAGGGCAAATCCTCAATGCTGCATACCTATGCGCTCCCCTCCCTGTCCATATGCCAGGGACCTGTCCTGTGACCAGATATACCAGTGAACTTGATTCTGCAGTTGATTCAGTGCAGAAACATATGCTCACTTCCTATCTAATCTGTGACAGCATGTGTGTCTTTTATCCAGCAGCCTCAGGAACCGGAGTGCGTTTGTGCCATGTGCGGCACCACGAGGTATTTCGTTCAACAATGTCTCTGAAAGAGCTCTCTTGTCTACAAATTGGGGGGGTATTCTCACTGCTGAGCTGGAGCAATCTCCTTACTCCTCTTCCTGACCAAGGGGAATCTACAAAGATAGCACTTGCAAGCAGCTGGAGTGACTCATGGCAAGGGGATGGAGCCATGTGGTCTGGGCATGGGCAGCTATTAATGGTCCTCCCCTGTAGTTGGCCCTGGATTGAGTAACACGATTTTCCACACTCCTCTATATCAAGTTCAGCGTGTGAATGGGTAACCCAAAGATGAATTCACGCAGGGATGCCAAAGAGAATAAACAAAGCCCTCAAAAAAAAGGTACAAACTGCCTGGGATTTGCAACCAGGACGATGAGTTCATCTGCGTGTGGGAGAAATGTTGATGTTCTCTCTAATTATACTGCAGCCAGGTAAAGTGAGAAGGACAACCACCAACAGTGTGCTCAGGAAGGGCATTAGACACAAGCGGGAGGTTGGGTTCTTTTAAGGAAGGTTGGAAAAAACGAAGTTTGGGGACTGTTTCCACAGGGAACACCCTCCTCATTCCTGGAGAGCACAATTGGGAAGAGCCAGGAGAATTAGTGGTGCCTTCATCTCTCTGACATCTCTCTGCACAGGACCAACACAGGCTGCACAAAGAAAATGTGGTGCTTTGTGGTCTGTGAAGTGTTAAAAGGTAATGGTAGTGGGAGTGCAAGACAAGACAGACTGGAATCTAATATTCTCTGCTGGTTTCAAGCTCTTAGATGGGCTTATCGGATGGGTCAGACAAAAGAAAAGAAAATATGGAACTAGGTCTGGTGTGTGCTGGACCTGGCTTGACCCTCTGCAGCCTGAACTCCAGTGATCTCCAGTAAAGGCGAAGAACTAAAAATCGCATTGTCCTCCGAGATGGTGCAAGCACAGCCAGGCCATGAGGCTCCTGGGTTCCTTCCCATCAGAGCAGAGAAATAGAGACTGTGTCGAGATGAAATAAGCACTTCAGCAGATGCCTTTACCTGCGACAAATTACTTCCTCCAAATAATTTTTGGTGTCCTTTTGTGGATCTGTACCAAATCCTTGGTGTCAAACTATTCAGGAACGGCTATCGAATTTTTATTTTAGCTGTTCAGTCAGTTAGGATGCTTTAGCCCTAATCTAGACAATGAGGGTAGATTAGGAAAGCCTTGCTCCTTTGAGATTAATAACTTATATACTCTGCTTTATTATGTGAAAGGAGCTCATCATAACCTGAACGTGCTCTTTTCTGGCTGTTACACAAGCAGTTTGGTTCATTGTAATTGCTTCCTGAGACTCAATTGTTTTCAAACAATGAAAACAGTCACACGAAGTACACTGCATATTCATTTTTGGATGCTTTAAGGACTCTATTTTGACTTCACTTATAGTTCAATGTCAGTAGAGGCTAAATTCCAATTGTTTATTTAATTAGCTGCCATATTTATCATATTCATAATTAGTGTGCCATACCTGTTCTGGTTAAATACTAATTATCACTCAGGAAGAGAGGAAAAGTAATAATGGTCATGGGGTAGCATTCAAAGGAAGGTGTCGAGGTAAATCATCTGTTCCAGGCAGCCAGGCTAATCTTTAGGCATGAGCCTAAATAGGTCCAGAGCTATTGGACAGACAGACCACTCTGATTTATTCCATGCTTCCCTACACTCTGAGGTTGTCCACTGGCATCACCACCTGAAGCTTCACCCTCTTCAGGTAGATCATGCAGCTTTGCATCTGCTAAATGTTTTGCGGATATTTAGTTACACAGAAAGAAAGAAAGAAGTCAACGAATATCGATCTTCATGAAAAAGGTGGCAGGAGGTGACATCTGCCCTCCTACCGCAGGAGGCTGTAATGGTGTAACTGACAGTAGGGAGACACGAAATCTTGAATATTTCCACTCTCACTACCCTTATGGAAAAATAACGGCAGGAAAAGGAAGATCAAGATGGATTCAAACAGCAATTAAATATGGAGAGCTATACACAGTGCTACAGCAATAGCAAAAGGAATAAAACCTATTATCCATGGCTGGCTAGCTAACTCCCAAACAAACCCCGTCATTCTTCATAAGAAGTAGCCAAATGTATGGCTGCAATATGGTTTCAGCCTGAAGAGATCATCTAGAAATGACCTGTCCCATCCATTGAGCTGCAATTTCAAAGCGTGCAGTAATTCCTACAAAGCAAGAGCCTCGTTTCTTTATGGCACAGGATGGGTTCAGCACAAGCACTGGACAATGACCATGGAAATACTGAATCTTTGGTTGTTTTGTCATTAAATATCCAGGCCTGAAGCAAAACATCTTAAGATGCCAGTCAAAGGAGAGCTGATTTTTTTTCCCTAGTGCTCAAGTGGGGAGCGGAGGCCTGCAACTTGCTTCAGAAAGAGCTGCGAAGGGCAGCTGACTGGGGAGAGGACGTCACAGCCTCAGGACACAATTAACATCGACCCCTCCACCTGCTCTCCTGAGCTTCCAGTAGGGATAATTAGTAAACCAGTACCTGAGCATCACAAGGTGCTGGCTGGCTGAGAAGTCAATAGAGAATCAAACCAGGTAACTGAGGATCTGGCCTAAGCCACCCTGCAGGCTGAGAAAAAATAGGGCAAGATTCAACCCAGAGAAGGCGTTCGGTGCCTTACCTTGGGCATAAGGACGTTCTGCTTTAATAAATGCTATTCCACAGGCAAGAAACCTCCTTCAACCAGCAGGAGATCCAGGCTCAGGCCTGTCCTTCTCATCAGTATTTCCCAAGCAATGTTTCATCACCAGTGATTGCAGGGAGAGAACTGGTGTAAAGGCACCTGAAATCTGGAAGAAAACTGAAAGGCACGTGGGCTGACTTGGGTCCGGGGATCTATCTAGTGCTTCTTGTCCCCCTTCTTTCTTGCAGAAACTGGGAAGATATTTGTGTTTCTTGCTGTCGCTTGAGCAGGCTGGGATACAGCCGCCTGACCTTGCACAGCTCTGACAAAGGAGCTGTGCACAGAACATCTGAAGGACTAACTCATAAAGCAAACTGGAGCAATCAATACAGAGAAATGATGAAGACCTGAGCAAGGCAAATGGTGTTGACAGGACTAGGAGGAAGGGATTATTTCTTAGGTGGTACAAAGAAATGCTAAGCCAGAATCCAAGGCAGCTTCCAGTAGCAGAAACGGGACAGAGATGACTGATATCGTGGCAAACAAGTCATAAATGAATCAGCATCCCCTACCAAACCTCGTCCTCAGGTTTTATCCCTGCGTGGCCAGGTATTTGGAGCAAAGTCTGCAGGGTTTTCAGTTCACCAAACTTTGCTGTGGTTAAAAATCGTCCCCGTGACTCTACCCTCACAAGGAATGACAAGAAGAACATACCCTCCTTCATTGCTGAACGAGGTTCAGTTTCTCTTAGACAACAGAATAACAAAGGTCAGAATTTTTATTAGCCTCCTCTCAACCTGCCTTCAAGTGGCTAATGAGAAATCCCTAGAGCTTCACCTTGACCTTGGCTTGTCCTGCACATTCTGTAATTGTAGGTAATTATTTTCTACCCTTTGGGTTACACCGGATCTCGTGAAGGAAACCTTTAAGAAAGGAGAGAACTGATTTCCAGCTTGATTAATGAAGGTAACCAAACAGATTTTTAATAACATGGAACTTCCACCTATCTCTTATTTTGATTTGATTCTTCAATTATGTCCCCCTGTTGCTATTAGGCATGTAAATTTGAATTAGCACATTTATCCAAAGCCTGTGATAAATTCTGGTGTCTTGACTCTGGTACAGTGGTACTGTACCTCAGTATCTCCTTGCAGCGAAGTCATTTGTACTGGTCTGAAGGAGGAGTAAGATATTAGATATCTGGCCAGGAAATTTTCAGAGGAAACCCAGTTATTTGTCATTGTTTCCAATCTTCACTCCTGTAGCTCAGAGAACAGAACATAACACTACTTTTCAAAATCTCTCTCATTTTCCCTTCTTATATCTATCTTGTGGATACTAATTCACCAGTGGGAAAAGGGAGAAAATGTCTAATACTCTATCTTCAATCAATTTTTAACGAGCTTCCTCTAGAAATATCCAGTTTAATACCTTTTTTTTTTTTTTTTTAAGGAAAAGAATAAAAACCTGAGCAGAGATGTTCAAAATGATTTTTTGGAACGAAACAGTGCTAAAAGGTTTCTAGTATTTTCCCCTGAACCTTGTCCCTTCTGTCCTGCAGACAGCCAGGCAAGAAATGCATTTTGTCGGTGATATATGAATGACTGCAAAGAGTATATGCATTTCTAAAATAACAAATAAGTTTCTCCGGGCAGGGAGGGAATCAGAGAAAGAACATAACTTTCTTTGAAGGTTAGAAAACACGTATCTCCTCCTGAAGTTCCGCTTGTGCCTTACCTATCTGTGCATCCGACTGTTATGTATACTGGATTATCCTGACCTTTATGGCATTCTGTATGCTGATTACCTAGCAGCTCCCTTCCTCCGATGATTACAGCCTCCTCAACTTGGGGGAGAGAGCTGGGATAACCAGTCAGCCAAACTCCAGCATAATGAAAAGGTCAGACCAATATAGCATACAATCGTACTTCTGAGGCTACATCACGCATTACATTTTGGTACCTCGTCTTCATAAGAGAGACCGTAATGAGGTCAGAAATCAGCACAGTGCCAGGCTGAGGGAAGGACTGATGTAGGAAGCCAAAAATCCAAGATATGCTACAGCCCTGAAATATTTGGGAAGCTTTGATCGCAAGGGCAGAGAATCTAATTCATACCCTGGGTTTGTGCCGAAGATGTGCTTCCTATGTACGAAAATAAGAGGCGAACCCAAGCGGATTATACTAGGCATGTTAGAAAATACAAATTTTCCTCCGTCAGGAAAAGGAAGAAAAATAGAGCTTCGGACAGTCTTAATTAACTACAGCAAGGTTCAAGGTGACTCGTCCCAACAGGATGGGTGTTTTGCCACAATGACAAAAATATTACTGTAATACAAATATACATCACTCCACTCTTGGGAAATAAGCAAACATACCCCTGTGCCCCTCAGCGAGCTGTGTTCAGGATAGTGGGATATGGCTTTTCATTTTAATTATGAGCTGTAGGGTGGGGCCTACAGAACCCTACACCAGGCACAACGAGGAAGCAGTATCACAAAATACTTAGTAACTCAAACATGCACACCTTCCAAGGGGTACCGGGAACTACGGAGAATCATAGAAGCATTTAGGTTGGAAAAGACCTTTAAGCTCGTCAAGTCCAACCGTTTACCTTACCCTGCCAAGTCACAAGCACCACATCTACACGGCTTTTAAACACATCCAGAGATGGTGACCCCAATACCTCCCCAAGTAGCCTGTTCCAATGCCTGACAACCCTTTCTGTGATTTACTTTTTTTTTTCCTAATATCCAGTCTAAACCTGCCCTGGTGCAGCCTGAGGCCATTCCCTCTTGTTCAATCACCAAATACTTGTGAGAAGAGACCAGGGCCTACCTCTCTACAATGTCCTTTCAGGTAGTTGTAGAGAGTGAGAAGGTCTCTCCTCAGCCTCCTACTTTTTAAGACTGAATGGCTTTCTCCTTTTGTTTGCAAAGCATCACACTTCTGTGTCCTGTTTCACTTCTGTCCTGTTTCCCTCATCCTTATCTCTTTAGCCATGGCACAGGCAGGTCTGGGAAACCATCCTGCTTGTTGCTTCCTCCCTTCGGCACTTCTGTCCCAGAGCAGAAGGGCTGTAAATGTCTGAGGCAACACTCCTTCAGTGCAAATTCAGCCTGGATGACAGAAAAAGATCACTTTTTAAAATATCATCCCCCACTGAGAGGTAATAAACAGCTCAGGAATTAAACACTTGAACCTGACTCTGCAACTGCACATGCATCCACAGGAGCTGCATCCTCAGAGAAGGAAACATCTAATACTTTGTGTACTACAAGGGCTCTGAACTCTCTTTAATCCTTGGTGCTGATCCCAAACATCATGTAATAAGGCACACTAACAAAATGCACCAGGCCTTTCCCATGTCAAAGAAAAATAAATTAAAAGAAAAGCAAGAGAAGTGAAAAGTATAAAGGGGATTTCATGGGATTTGAGCACCAAACTCCAACAGGCTCTTCTGAAAATCCCAGCTTAAAACCAAAGGCTTGTATTCTTGCATTTCTCTCTCCTGATGTCAGTAATAATGACTGCTGAATCAGTTGCAAGATCTCGCATATTGCTCCAGGTTTTGTTTTTTCATTTATGTCCTACATTTTATGCTCAAAAAAAAGTTAATAAAGGGAAAATTCCCTTGCAAAAGAAAGGAGAAAAGATAAAATCAGTAAGAAAAGACTGAATTTTCATCCCACTTAAATCCACAGCTGATAATTGAAGAGAAAAGCTGTTTTAAATGAAGGATCTGTTTGAAAGATTTTGTTTCTGTGTTCCCAATTATTTACTGTGTATTTCAAAAACAGGTTCAAGGGCAGGGCTCTAGCAAAGCCCATGCTTAAAATTCAGCAGAGACTTAAAGTCTATTGACTCCAATGAGACTTTTCTATTCGCTAAAATTTAAGCCTAAGCCATGCTCAGCAGAATCAAAATTAAGTGTGTAGCTAAGCATCTGCTTAAGTGTTTGGCCTGGTCAGTACATTTACTGCGCAACCCAGCACTGCAGGAGCCTGAGGGAAGACAGTAAACGTGCTGAGAGATCAGAATTTTCCCCACAAAAAAGTTCTGGAGACCTCCTTCAACTTTCAAGTCAAATTATTACTTGGTCCATCCAACAAAGTCCTATGAGCTGTACTCTGAATTTCATCTGAATGAGACATTCAGTGACTGAAAACTCCCTGCTTTGTCTGGAGGCCCTGACTCATCATGAGGTGTCCATCTCACCCTTCGCCCATCATTGCAGCATCTGGGCTGTCGGCACATCTATTTTTCACTTCTGGGCTGCAAGCAGGATGACAACAAAATGTGCCATAAAACCACACAAGAGGCTTTGAGTTTGGTGCGTCAGGCTTTGATTGCCAAGGAAGAGCTTCCAGAAAACCAGCAAGGAATTTCCCTGTGGGATTTTTTTTTTTTAGTCCACTTTGAAAGACTCAAGATTTTGGGAGGAAGCGCATAGTCCAGCAGTTAAACCACAAAACTGGCCATCCTCTCATCCCTAACCTTACCCTTCCTGAATTACTCTCTGTGACCTTGAGCAAATCACCTCCAGCCAGACCTTTCAAGCTTTGAGGCCTCCACTTGGCCCCCATATCTCTCTTAACCGAGAAGCTGACTCTTGAAGTGCCAGGATGGCATCAGCAATGTCCAGGCAGGCTGGGCGAGTGCCACCAGCGCTCAGCTACCTGCAGCTTTTGAGACACATGCCGGCCCTTTGTACTGTGCAACACCCCGAGCACTCAAAAATGCAGACAGTGGTCCGAATAATATAAAAACCGGGAGTGTTATTAGTGCTGTCAATTTAGCCAAGAATGTTATGGCATGTGTGTCACTAAGAGAGACAGAAGCTATTATTGAAATGAGATTAGAATCGTTTTGAAACATCAACAGTGGCATTATAGTTGGTAACATTTCCATCTAAAATAGATGACATTGATGCTATACAATCAACAATGCCACTGGGAATACGATATAGAACAGAAGACTAGATTGTTTTACTCTATATTGATTTTCCCTTAGTAGTTTTGATTAACTGTCAAATCAATTAGCTTTCCCCACCCAAACATCAGATCGCGTTGCTATATTTTTTGGTGTCCCCCCCCTCACAAACTTCCTGTTCAATAGCAAGCAAACAGGAGAAGCCTGAGCTCAAGTGCTCAAAGCGCTCCGAAACAGAGGTTTTACAGGCAGAGATAAGTCCCCACAGATAGCCTGCTTCTCCTCAGAGTGCTGGAGTCCAGCCATGTTTTTATTGAATCAGGTTCTGAAGCTGTCTAAGGCACTAAGGGATCTGATTATAGCCTTGCCATAATGTCCTTTTAAAATAAAATGCGTGGCATTTTCACAGTGACATAATGTTCTTTTGGCTCAGAAGAGACAGTGTGTCTAGAAGCTTTCGACCAGCTTGGCCTTTCCATATTGCAAAGGGAACACATCTACCCATCTACTCATCTACCTGCCTACCCATCCATCTACCCACCTACCCATCCACCCACCTGCCCATCCATCTACTCACCTACCCATCCATCAATCATAATTTCACAGCAGCCGAATACCTTGCTAGTCTTATTGTCTTTACCCTACAACATTCCCACAGAAGCTGTTGGAAAATGCTTTTACTACAGATGAGGTATTGAAGAGAATCAATGAGAGACCAGGGAGCTTTCCCAAAGCCATAGGTAGTCCCCAAACTTCTCTGGTTTACTGTGGGCTTCCCACTTACAAGCTCCTCCTTTTTTCCTAACACTTTCTGCCTATGTGAAGGGACCCACGCAACATGGTAAAGGGGGTTTCAATCTGCAAAACAGGAGTTGAGAATTCATTCAGCTTCCATAATCACTTCACATCTATATAGTAGTTGCTGGTAGTGCAGAATCTGCTAGCTCAGACCCAGACCGAGTCTACATCTAAACTCCTCAGAAGTTGAGAAACTTCCTGGACCTTGCCTTTTGCTGCACTCTATTCATTAACCACCACCTCTCTTCTACACCTTCTCTTTGTTTTTCTAATTCAAATCGTGTTCATTGTAAGCATTTAAAAAATCTCCCAGGGGTGCTGTACTATCTACTGTACTTATACCCAGACTGATAAATTGGACAATATATGTTCCTATTTGCATTGCATCGATGCTTGTAGGGCCCAGCTGGGACCGGGCGCCTTTAATGTTATTTTGCACAGCTGAAACCAGCTCCAGCTGTGAAGTTCTGGCAGCCTGAATGGGGATGGCAAGGCAGGGAAAACTCAAAGTCACGCAGCAGGTGAGTGTCTGGGGCAGATCCTGGGTGTCTCAGTTGCCACTCTTGTGCCCTATCCATTCAACTTTCTTGAGAAGATGCCTTGGGACAGCACAATAAGCAAACACCTCTAATAAAGGCTAAACAATAAAGACTAAAACCAAGATCAGCCGAACAATTCTACAGGACTTTACTTCCCTCTTAGTGCTCCCCAGTCTCTAAATGAGGGAAAAGGATCTTTATGGAAGTCAGAGCTGCCCCAGTGTTAGGTGCAGGGAGCCATAGTGGAACCAGCTGCTGCTACCACGCCGGCAGCCAAGACTCTCATTTGTTTTGGCTAGCGCTGAAGAATCAGCTTAGGCATCTTTGAGAACAAAATGGTGCATGGAACCGGTCCAAGCTGCAAAAGATAAGAAGCAATAAGAGTCGCAACAGATTATTTGTCTGGTAAAACAGAAGGAGAATTCTATCGAAAGAAAAAAAAACCAAGAGGATCCTGGTCCAGTGCTGCGAACATAAGTTCTGTTTGTGTAGTGCCAGATGATAGCCTCTCGGGCTGCACAACAGGTGCTAAGCTGCAGCTATTTCTGGCAAATAACAAGTCGCTGCTGCCGAAGAGGAACGACAGAGGAAAGTGATTTCTGCACAACTGCTGTAAAGAGGAAGGCTCTTCAGCAACGTAGCAACGCTCACAGCTGCCACAGTGAAGTCGGAGCGGAGGGATGTAAGTATTCAGCTAGAATAAACACAAGGAACAACAACTTATAATAACAAGCTTGCTTTCTCGTGGTGTTGGGAAGGGAGATTTGGTTGAAGATTAGCCACAGCCTTCCCTAACCAATTTTCAGCAAGGCGATTAACCTCGCTGAAATCGGACTGAGGATAAATCTCACCGTCTCCTCACGCATTTGAGATATATTGGGAGCATTATCTCCATGTCCTTTACACAGAAGGGGAGGATAAGCTAGAGGGTGTCTACCCAAAAGGGATCGAACCAAAGAGATCCAAAAGAAAAGAAGGAAAAAAAAGGAATTCAGGAACCAAATATAAGCTTAATAAGCTATGAGTAAAGACTAGCATAAATTCTAGGATTAGATTCTCACCTGCATACCCCAGTGTTGCTCAAATAGCCTTAAAGGACCTGAAGTCATTTTTATTGCATGAGGATCTATCTCCCTTCCTCAGTCGAATGTAAACTTAGCCACACTTAAAAGTATTGGTTTCCTTTTTTAAAAAACCCACAACTTCAAAATCTGAGATTTAACATCACTTCCTTTGCAAGTCAGGTAATAATTTTCTGAAGTCCTCTTTCAGATCTAGGTTCACTCAAACTCAACACTGAACCGGGAAATGAAACCCAGAGAGGAGGTTCTGAGCATACACCAAACAACACCCGCTCTTCAGCCTAACTTTCCCGTATCTTATGCTAAAAAAAGAGGCACACGATAGCAGTATCTGAAGGGATGGCACAAGGAAACTCAGCGTGCATAGGCATGGTTCTCACAGCTGAAGGTTTCTAAAAAGAAAGTAGTACCAGGCACAGTAAAAGCAAAGCCAGATCCAAACCTCCACAATGAAATCACACAGACAACTAGACTCATTTCAGCCCTCCACTGGATTTACAGTAAGCATTTCATTCCCATGTGATTTCATCTGTGCTCATTCCCGCGTTGGTTCAGAGAAAGGGTTTGTGTGCCTGAAAATTTGTTCTGTATTTTGTTTTGTTCTTCAACTCCACGCGAGGATGCCATAAAAGACACAGCTCCTCCTCGCGAACCCTGACTCCCTTAACCAGCGTACAGCATCTTTTAAAATTCAGGATGTTAAAGTCTTTGCGATAACCACATCTCTGCAGCCAAAGGGATTTATCATCTCACTTGATTTACAGGCATTTCATCGCATTTCAGTATAGCGTACTTTAATAGCGCGGTGGAAATTGCAGCAGGGGCTAATTAGAGCAACTAAGTTAGTTGGATTTCTAGGCACTTGGAAAATAGGCTGCATCCTTTTAACAGGATAATCAAAATGGATCACCTCAACTTGCAGAGTTTCTCTGTGGGTATCGGGAGTACTTCTGCGTGTCGTCTAAATGGAATTAACTCCATTGAGGTGAACAGAACAAAGATGATTTATCCCTGTGAGTGTGCAGCCCATCCTTAGGGTTAGGTCCTGCTGAGTGCTGGGCACCTTCACTTCCCACAAAGCAGTGGGCTATCTGAGGAGCTCAAAACCTGGTAGAACCAAACCCTGAGGATAAATCCCTCTATTTTCACTGCCATGATATTAGTAGATGCTCAGCTTGCCAGCAAGACGCACTGTTAGAGATTTTTAAGACTCACAGTCATGGTCTTAAACTAAATTACAAACCATTTGGCCTCAACCAAATTTGCCTTGCTTCAGTAGTACCAGGCTGGTTTGAATTTTCCTCGACTTGCAGTCACAGCCTACAACTAATTTGAAACACATTGTGAAGGTCAGCAAACCTGTCCTTGGCTCCTTGTCTTTTCTTGTTTCTCAAGTTAAGTTCTTTACTCTTAGACCTAGTCATCCTTGGTTCCTTCTATAGCCAAAGGAGAGAAGTAGCCATATTCAGGGTACGACTCATCTGACCTATTTTGTACATACACTTTAGGGTAAAATGAATCACATCCTACTTTTTTTTTACTCCGTGAAGCACCAGTGAGTCTAGATCATCAGCTCAGATGCAGACATGCCCAGCAGAGTTGACTAGTTCTAGTTCTGCCCTGGTCTCTAATGCTGGATTATCTCTGAGTGACAGAAACCTTGGCTTTACACTTTATCCCAGGCTCTGGTGGGAAACCACCGCTCAGCTGCTCCACACAACTCGAGAGTGCACGGGTGTCGCAGCCACAGGCTACAAGACCTGCTACACTCACTCACGCCTGCAAGCATCCACACGATGAGAACAGAGGAGCAAACACAAAGAAAATTAGATGTCAGTACACGCTGATTACAAGTCTCCACCACCACTGTTCTCTATCAATGAGGGATGATGAGTATGTCATATCCAATGTTAGAAGAACACTTCAGGCTGGTTAGGTTGGCTGGGATTTGCACATGTATGCATCTCCTGCTCAAGGGATTGACCCAACACCCTTCCTCCAGTCCTCTGCTGCTGTCCACGCAGTTACACTGACCTTCCTAAACCTTGCTAGCTCTCGTTCTGTTCTCATTTGTATTAAGTAAATTATCTGACTTCCAAAAGATGCGTAAGACAAAGAACGAAAAGGAAAATTATATCTGCTTTCTGCAGCAGCACTTTTCCAGGGGCTCCCTACCTTACGTTGGAACTAGGAAACATTCCACCTGGGCTCAAGCAAAAGCTGAGGAGCACTTTTGATCCCCTTTGAAATTTCCACAGAAGGATTTAATTTAATTTTCCAGGCTCCTTTGCCTTTCTCATGTAATAATAGCTGATATCATTTAGTGCAAAGCACAACAACAGCCATTAAAAATGGTTATTAGTCTGGAACTGCTTGCTTAATAGGAAACACACATGCCACACTCTGGGAGCTCAATGTTTTTTAATAGACTTCAAGGTAAATGCCACTGTGACCCTTATTTTCAAGGAGGGAGGGAGAGAGAGGAATATGTTTCTTGGGCTGAGATTTTGCCCTTAGGCAGAGCCTTGGGCAAGAGAGAAGGTCTCTCCACCTCCCCTCCACTCCTTCCCTCAGGAGGGACCCTGCCTCTGAAATGCTCCTCTGAGGATCTGCTCCTCTGCAGCAACTTGACTCGTTTCTGCTGGAGGGAAAGATGGATTAGCACTTCAGCATCCTTCCTCGCCGGCACCCAGCTGGTGCAGAGGAGCAGAGCCATGGCTCAGCACACTGCCAGCCTTCTTCTCCCTCTGCTCACCCTCTCCCTGTTTTCTCCTTCCCGCAGGCACAGAGAGGCCTTTGCAGAAGTGGGGTGCCCTTCAAGGTAACCCTGACAAACCTCAGATAGGCAAAGAGTTTGTATATTCTTCACCAGCAGCATTAAGACTGATCATAGTCTTGTCTTAGTGCTCTCTGTGACTGGGCAAATACCCCTTCTAGAGTCAGAGACACTAAATCCTGCCTTGGGGAAGAGTAAAATTGGATATACCAACCTTGAGCAGGCTGACAGGGGACTACATCACATATTTAGAAGCAACATTGGTACATAAGATCTTTAAGAGTTTTCTGATTTACTTTCCCTTCTCCTCCCACACCTGAATCTGGTGCTTAAAAGCAGAACCTGGGACTCCCTAAATGAAAACAGTGGCAGCACCATACCCACTGCACAATAAGGCCACAGGGGAGCTGAGGGCTACTTGACCTGATGGCGAAACTCCCAAGCCACATCATATCCACTGTTTGCACTTCTTTACCTTACCTAATAAAAGAGATCCCCTTCCCTTACAAGCACATTTCACTAACAGGACATTTTATCTGCCCTGGCAGAGAACATCTAATGCCTCTCTGATGTTTGCATTGGGGTTTGTTGTTGTTTTTGCTCCTTTCATCACCTTATAAAGGCCACGCGACGATTGCGTGATGTTGAGATTTTTGGCAGATGTAACATATGTGCAACAATATTTATCATTTATTTAGCATGCTGGGTATAGCGGCTGGCAAGACGCTGCCATGCCTGACTTAAAGGCTGCTGGCATTTCCATTAGATAAAATCCCATCATGCAGGGGGTTAAGAATTCAGGCATTTCAAATCGCATCAGCCTGAATCATGATTCAAATCAGAAAAGCCAGTTTTTGGTTCACTAAGGGCTGACAATTGATGGCAGGTCACGAATACGCTCCTCTTTTTTTTTTTTTCAAACGGATGACCAGGCTAACGCAGTATAGCTTCTGTTTTTCAATAATTGGGAAATGGGGGGAGTCCGCACTATTCCGATGTAGCTCTCAGATACGCAGTATTTCACGGTGGGATTTTCAAAGGCATTTATCTTGGCCTAGCTGTCTTGCTGCTACAGACAATTTCGGTGGAAGCAGACATAAGCCAGTAGTCATTCGCTTTGAAAATCCCACTGCAAAGTGTCTGACAGTTGCATTTTAAGGACCACATGCCTGCCAGACACAGAAAGCCTCCTGCTACGGACTGAGGTCCTACAGCTCTCAAGAACAGAGAGAAACGTCTAGTGCTGACCTACACTGGCAGCAAGACTGAAAGATCTGGAGCCCCAGGTCGAGCTCAGCATCCAAATTCTCTGTACGGTCTCAGTGTCTGTTGGGTGAGACAAACAAACATATCAAAGCTTCAGACCCGCGTTTGGTGCCAGAAAGGTTAGCTCAGTGCAAACAACCTTGCTTAAACTATCCTTATAAGCAAGATATAGCTTATGGGTTTAGTGATCACTTCAATCGTGTTGGGTTTTTTTCCCCTCAAGGAAAGAGAAGCAAATAAATAATTAACACACACCCCCAACCAACCACTTTATCCTGAACCCTCCTTGCCTAGAGAGCAACAAGAGTCCTTTAACTTCTGCCCAGTTGCAGCTCGCTCTGTTCTCATGGAAGAGCAACATACCACACATTTCATAATTAGGGTGAGAGGGAGAGATAAGGCCATCGGTCTGTGCACATGAAAGGAATGTGCTGGGTGTGGGGAGACGGTGCTGAAAGGAAGAAGAGTTTTATACAGGCTGGAGAAGGTTCAGGGAGAGCAGCGCTGGGAAAGGGGGAGCTGCGTGTGCCAGTGGGAGAGTGCTCGAGTGTTCAGAAAACGTGCTTTCCCTCCAAGGTTTGCTTTACAAGGATTAAAAAGAGGCTGGTAAAATTACTCGAGTTCAGATTATGTACAAGAACACACTTTGGTGAGGGAGGTTTGGCTCGCAGGTAAAAGGAACGAGTGCTTTGGCAACGCTTCTCACCCCAGGAGGGACAAAGCTCAGGAGAATGTCCGATGGTCACGGCCCTTAAGGCCCTGCAAACCCACGGGTTGGGGTGAAGGGAAGGGGGTGTCTTCTGCCTGTGGCCACTTCACACAACTCCATCTCAGGGGAATGTTTACAAAGGCCCACTCTACATTTTGGAGGACTGTTGTGTGTATTTGATTTGAATAGCCTTCGTTTTGGCATCAGAGGGTAGGAGACAAGCTCCCAAAGCGAAAGAGAGGCCTTCGCGCCGAGCACAAAAGCACGCTGCTGTGGCAGAGGGAGAGGACGTCATTTCTCGCTGAATAAAACCAGAGAAAAGTCAGAAAACACGAAATTGTAGCAAAACACAGAAGCTGCAGATTCCGATATCTACTCCGGCCTCTGCTACCAGAGAATTACGTGACCTTTGGCGAGTCACTTGATTTCTTTGTGCCAGTCTCGCTGCTCAGACCTTGGGTTTGCTTCCTCTGATTAAAACTCTGGGCTCTGAGCCCACAGCACTGGGCCTGCCGCACTCCTGACCTTCCGGGGGACTTCTAGTTGCTTCTGCAAAAACACCAATAAATGCCCGTGCTCAATATTTCCACTTTCAGCCCATAACGCTCGCTGACCGAACAGGAGGCCGGGATACCTCTGAACGCCGAGGCCTGTTACCAATCACGTTCAAATTCCTCGGTATTAGTAAACACATATTCACAGCCTGCAAACCCTCCCCTTGTGATTTTGTGCGTGCACGCCTTGTTTTTAACATTAAAATTCAGGTCTTATAGACGGGCTATTTTTTTTTGCGGCTCTGCTCTGTGAGAAGGCTGGCCCAGAGCGTCAGGTGCGGGAGCAGCGAGCGGCTCCTTTGTCTCGGATAAAAAGAGAACTATCCTGATTTACACCCCTGCAGCATCTATCCTGATTTACACCCCTGCAGCATCTATCCTGATTTACACCCCTGCAGCATCCCAGGCTTTGTTCGAAAGGGCCTCACATAGATTTCTGTCAGTGATAAACCGGCAAGGGATGACCTAAGAGTAGTCCGCTGTTCTTTTATTTTTAATATATATTTAAATGCTGTGTTTCTACCTGACAGCCACTCTTCGGGGTGTTTGCTCCTCTGGGCAAAGCGCTAGTGGCAGCAATACTTCAGCAGCAGGCTGACTACAAAGACGCTCATACCAAAGCCTCACATTTTACTAACAAAAGCAGCCCATGAACCCCTCCCCTACACACAGTGAGGAGTATTTTCCTGTTAAAAAAAAAAACCAAATAAAAATTAATAAATAATAATTAAAAAAAATCAATCAGGCTCAATTATTCAATTCAAGCCCAATCTCATTGTCTACTTCTTCCTCCAGAGGCCGATTTCTGCCAGGTAGAAAATGAAGTTTCCTTTACTTTTCTTCCCTACACAATTTTTCAGTGTTTCGGCACCGTTGTTCGGTGTGGGAAACCGACTTCCTGTCTCAATAAACAAGTGCACACAAGGCTTTGCTGGACACATAATGGGGTCTCTTTTTTTCTTTTTTTTTTTCTTTTTTTTTTTTTGATTTTATACAAAAAAATCATTCCGCACTTAACACATCAATGAAGCCACTTAAGCTCTACTGCATCTGAATTAAAGGGGGAATTGTGTGATCAAAGAGTGTGAAGGAACCACACATGGAGTTCTTCAGACACTTTACTTTTGTTACATTTGATACATAACAAACCCAATAAATATGCTTATCCCAGGAGCCCGTTTCATTATCTCATATCCTTATGTTTAAGAGCATTGCCTTTAAGAGCTTTTCTTTTTGCTTTTACAGCATCAGAGTTTTGCGGCAGTTTGGTTTAAATTAAGATGCTGAAGAGAGAAAAGCATATTTAGGTGGGGTTTTTTTTCCTGGCTATTTTCAAATAAGATCAAAAATCCCTCTACTCCGAGTTTTTCACTGTGCTTCAAATGAGCACAATATAACTATTCCATGGCAGAACACAGAGACACGGGCAGCAACCTCAGCAAGGGGTTATTGGAGACAAGACTTGCACAGGACATAGGGTAGGAGACGAAAGTTTCCTAAAATGCATTGCAATAATTCTCGGCATATTCTTTCAAATAATTCTCTGCCCGTTCCACACTCTTCCCTATGCTATAGATCAAACTGCTTAGAGAAAAAAAATAATAAAGATTTCATGTACCTTCCCTGATGCTTTCAGTTCTGGGAGTAGAACTGTAGATTGGCAGCTAACAGCATTTCTCCAGAATTACATCAAATAAACACCGAAGAATAGAAGCTGCCCCTATTTTTCCTGTTGGCTCGTATGGAAGTGACCAGTTTCTCCAGACAACAAAGAAGCTGCAAGGTGGGATTTTGGGAAGCTCTTCTTTGCAGCCAACAGTGACGCCTGGTTGGTCAGAGGCTCTGCTGTCAGAGTAGCTCTGGCTGAGCCAAAGCAGGAGCTTGTTGGGTCCCTACAGTGACAGGAGGGTTTGGACACCATGACTTAAACCCAGCCCAATCCACTGCTCCTGTGACGAACTTGGATTTACACACGGAGTTGCTATAGGATGACTGTTGGAAGCTGTGCATGCTCCAAACTATACATAATACAGTCTACCACAAATAACCACTGTAAAGCATCAACCAGACCTCCAAGGTAACTTATTTGGAAGCAAACGAGAGGTGCTTTTAGCAGAGTTCCTCATTAAAAAGCATTTTAAAATGGAATTTCTAAAATTGCCTTTGTATCTTTTTGTTTTTCCTGTCTTCCCTCCACTTCCCCCAAGGGGTCCTGACAGAAGCGCGCGAGACAAGATCTTGTATCCATTGAAATATGGAGATCAGAACACGCGTTGGTAAACCCACTGTCAGGACTGGTTTCCTTCTTTTCTAAAACTAAATGAGAAATTATTCTGCCCTGAAATCACAGAATAAATTGAATATATCTATACGCTTCTCATGGACTCACGTGCAGCAAAGGCAGTGGAGAAAAAGCACCTGAACTACCAGAAAAAAATAAAGAAAAGAAAAAGTATTTTCTGCTCTGTTTAATTCCCATCATTAAATATCACGCTTTTGTAATGAGCACGGCCTGTTTATAGCTCCCTTTGTTTCGCTGAGCAGTGTTTATCTCTTGTCGCTTCCCAAATCAAAACAACCAAACAAAACAACCCCCTGCCAGCAAGCAGGGTCTCAACTTCTAAGTAGGACACATCTTCATCTCTTCACTCCAGCTGAGCTCCCACCGAAGTCGGTAGGGACTCAGCTAAGTACAGATGAGGTAAGCAGTGCAATATTTGACCCTCGTGTACCTCAACCACAATCTATAAATGTCTTTTACAGCTTAGACACATCAAACTCTGGAAATAGAGTTTTCCTGCCACCGTGTTCCTACCGCAAGTTTAACGACATTTCTACGGTGTCTGCTATGAAAGACGGAACCTTGAAATTATGGAAACCTGGGACAATTTCAGTTTTTGTTAAAAGGGGGCTAGAAAAAGGGAGATGCCTTGATCACTTACAGTTGAGGAGGAAGATCTTGTAAAACGTAACCCAAAGAGAACCAACAATTTCAAAAGCTAGAAAGCAAGGAAGGCAAGTCCCATATATTACTTCCCTCATTTCATTTTGTTAAGACTCAAGATGTTCGGACCTGACGCTTGAGTTTTGAATGCTTCGATTCACAACACTACACCAACATCTCACTGTGATGAAGTATAAGAAGAAAGTGCTTGGCCAGAAGGAAAAAGAGGATCAAAACCAGCGACCTGGCTGATACTTAAAAAGCAAAATATCAACCAAACCAGCCCTGCTTGCCCTTTGTTCATGGTGCACAGGTAAACATTTCTTTGTAGGAGTGGTATCCACATACACATGAAATTTTCCTTGATGGCTTTTTCCCATGCAAAGCCATATCAGTCATTAAATCAAAATTTAAGGAGCATTTAAGAGCCAGCAGCTGGGTGGCAAAAGCCTGCTCTAACTCCTTTAAGCTCCTGCATCCCATTTATTAGTGGTGTGAAATATCTATCCTGTGCACATCGTGGTTAAAACAGTCTAGTTGAAACAATAGGAAGAATAGAACATTAAAAGCGTTTTTATAATCTCAGGTTTTTTTCTACAGTTGAAATCCTCATCCAATTTTGGACTTTTGTTTCATTTTCTTAACAGGGGCTTTTTCAAGGCAACTGTACTGGGTGTGGTAATCCAACAGAATTAGCAGTTCTAATCACCTCGTGCTTTTGAGAAGATACGCTCTGGGGGGAAACTAATAGAGGAATAATCAGATATCAGCTTATAAAACAGCCCGATTACAGGAATTTGAGGGAAAAGGTGGAAAGGCTGCAAAATCTGGCTGAAGTCCTTGCCAAAACACTTAAGAGATAATGAAACAAAGCACCATTTAGTTTTTAAAAAAAAAAAAAAGATTTTGGATATTCAAATAGGGCTGTTTGGTTTATCCTGTTATAAGAAATAAGGCTTCCCTAGTTGTATTAATTCAATTAAGCTTAAAAACTGCCTTGGGAGAAATATGAAAAAATTAGAAAACCTGTCTTATCCATATGTAAACTCAAGTATTTCTGTGGATTTAACAAAACCAGAAAAAAAAAAAAGGTACTGTCCACCGTGTGGACAGAGATGATCCTTCGTTGGTTCTGACACGATACAGGAAAATTATTTGAAGATTTATTTCAGCTTTTAAAGCTGCTTCTGACAGTACAAAGGTATCTGCAGAGCTTTGGAACTTCACATTTGCCATTCACCGTTTACAAAGGATCATTCAAGTCTAGAAGTCTAAAATCCTTAATTATGAGCCACAGCTATCACTTCTTAGGCAGGAAAAAGTACTGTTATAATGAAGAACTATGGAAGGAGCACCTTCCAATAGCACTTTCTAACTTCAGGCATTTCATGGGTAGCTTTAGGCAGGACCACTTGCCAATGCAGGACACGTCGGTCCTACAATTAGCCCCGCAAGCAGAAAACAAGTAAATGTTTTCACGCCTGGTGGAAATTTGGTATCTGGAAAAAGGGCATTCCAGCAGCCTCTTTGCTCTCTATATAGGAGCTACCACGAAAACCCTCCCCACCGACCTCAGCCATCACGATGCGCATGAAAAGTACAACTTCACGCCACAGAGGGCCAAGGAAATCTGGGTTGGGGCAATCCCAAGCACCGATATAGGCTGGGTAGTGACTGGCTTGAGAGTAGCCCTGAAGAAACGGACTTGGGAGTACTGGTAGATGAGAAACTCAACACGAGTTGTCAGTGTGCACCTGCAGTCCAGAAAGCCAACTGTATCCTGGCTGCAACAAGAGAAGCGTGGCCTGCGGGGTGCGGGAGGTGATTCTCCCCCTCTATTCCACTCTCATGAGACCCCACCTGGAGCTCTGCATCCAGTTTCTGGAGCCCCTGTTACAAGAAAGATCTGGATGTGCTGGAACATGTCCAAAGAAGAGCCACGAGGATGATCCGAGGTCTGGAGCAGCTCTGCTGTGGAGACAGACTGAGAGAGTTGGGGTTATTCAGTCTTTAGAAGAGAAGGCTCCGAGACCACCTTAGTGTGGCCCTCCAGTATCTTCACTCCATTTTAATCAATTAAAAAGAAAAGGGGGGGAAGGGGAAAGTGTTAATTTTAGTGCCTCCAGAGGACGACCTCAGCTGTCATCTGTGAAACAGGACTTAGCAAAGCCGGTATCTGAGTCCCTTCCTCAGATCTAGACCTTAACCTTCAGTAAAGTCACTGAAAAGAACGATTCTACATGGAAAAAAATAGTACAGAAATGTATATACTTTATACATATGTGCGGAGCAAGGAGACAAATGGTATGAGCCTTCCTCTAGTTTTTTTTTCACAACAGCATTTCACTTTCAAAAAGCTTCGGTCACTGCAAGGCAAGATTTGTAACACAGGATATAACTCATCATGAGCAAAAGTGGGAATCTGAGCCATGACATTTTAATTTCAGACATACTCCAAGGTAGGAGAGTCACTCTGTTCTGAGTGAACTTTAGATAAGCACGCGCTGTGCCATGCTTTTGGTCTACTCACAACATTCCTCAGATTTTCACTGCTGTAGGAGGAAAGAGAGAAAGAAAAAAAAGAAAGGGGAAGAGAGAGAGAAAGACTTCAGTTTACAGGAGGTGTTTTATTGAATCCAGCCTTTGGGTATCGACACAATAAAACCTCCATCTGGCAAGCTCCTCTCAGACTTTGCAGCCGCCCTCCTCACCTCCAGAGTCAATTTTTGGAGGCTTGTGAGCACTTGCATGGGCTTCCCTCCTGCCACAGCAGGACAGGGCTTTGCACCAAGCCAGACCCATAGAAAACATCTCTCAGACTTAAGACTTGCTTTGAAGATTGAGGGCGACTTTAAACCCAGAGGATGTGCCAAGGGTGTTTTGAGAACCTGGCTTCAGAGGAACAACAATTCCCCATGTGCCAGAGTACAAATAAAGCTAAAGAGGTTGCTGAAACACCCTGGGTAGGGTTTATTGAGTGAGGTTCCCTGGCTTCGCTTACCGAGGGGGCCAGACAAGCTGTTTATGAGGGTCTCTTACGGCCTTACTGTCTACAAACCTCATTTCCATCCACCCGTCTCAAACTTCAGGCAGCAACTTTAGTGACTGCACCAGAACACAGGGTTAAAATTGCTCAGAAATTCATCAAGGTCTGTCCCGCTGCCCTTATTTTCTGATCTATCACATCCTCAGGTAACCAGAACTATAAGCACAAAATAAGAGCCTGGGCAGACAGTGAGATAAATGATACACACGTCAATAGACAGAACCAATTAATTAGACAGAGCTGATAGATGTTTAGTCTTTTCTCCAGTAAAACAAATATCAACTCGCAGGGACTTGGTTTTTATCTTGTATTGTAAAAGTTGGTCAATAAAGGTTGGTTAAAATACTCGGGGTTGTTTTCCTTTCTTTTAAAACAAACAACATTTTATTTTTGAATAAGTTATTTCCTTCCTTGTTAATTCCCACGTAGCCTTTTCTCATCCTGAAAGTTCATTTTATAGCTGGCATTTTGGCTCCCATTTTGTTTCACAGCAAAGACGCACAGACAGACAATAACACACACACACAGAAAGCCCTATTCCTTTCTTAACAGATAACACTCGTATCTTGTTACAGAATTTTCAGGCTGTAAATCAACTTGAAAAGCTAATTTAAGGATATTCACTTGCACTGTTCAGGGCTGTATAAACATTCCAAATCCCAATTTTTCATAAAGACATATGCGAACATTTAGAAGGGATTTAAAGGACCATTCTTGCCGTTAAGAAGATCTAGATCTAGCATTTTATTTTTTCTCCAACGAGATTATCATGTAATATTAATACACCGAAATATATATATATATATATTTCCAGTGCCTCTGTGTATTTATGAGGTCCTAAGGGATAGCAGAATTCCTTTAGCCGAGGGGAAGACTGGAAGAAATGGCAAGAATAGGACCGACTGTTGAAACATCAAATACACGGCAGAACCCATTCATAGGCTGCAATTTCGGTGAAAGTGCTGCGGTGTTGGTTTTCACTGTATCTGCTCGTTTAATTGTTTCTGCCTGTTCATTTCTTTGTCCGCCGAAAACCACTAGCCTAAGGGAGATTTTAAAAAAAAAAAAAAATAAAATAAAAAAATAAATCAAAAGGTAGGGCCGAGGTTGAACAGGAAATGAACGCTGGCGTTGCGGCGTTATTAAAGCCAAAAAAGTTCAGAAGTGGCTGGAGGAAGCGGCGCGTTACCCCATGGGTTAGTGCCATCTCCCTCTCTCCCTGCTCTTTTTTGTGTCCTTGGGTCGCCGCCGTTGCAAATCCAACCGAAACCCTGGGGTTGGCAAAGCTGAAGCGGTCAGGGGGCGTTCTCAGGAGCTTTTGCCAGCCCCGCGTGCACCCAAGACCCCTGGAAGGAAAAGCTCTGCCTTGGATTTGGTGCCACTGCCAAGCGTCGATTTGCGCCACGTATCTCTTCCCCATGGGGGAGGTTGCGTAGACAAAAAGCTCGAGCAGGGGAAGAGAGCAGCCCCCAGCTTTATTTTGAGTGGGGGTGTGCAAAGAGAACTTTCCAAGTTCAGAGCTCCTGGGTATAGCACCAGTGACACGCCGCAGGAAAATTAACAGAGCTGGCACTAGAATCTATGCCAGGAATTTATTTCCACGCACACCCCCCCTTTTTTTTTAAGTGCATTCAATCTTTCTCCTCCTCTTCTATCTCTCCTTCCTTTCTCTCTGATCTCCAGGACAAAAGATTCAACAATCAGAGATGCAAAACCCCAAGCAAGGAGGATACGTACTTAAAATACCACATGGCCAATAAAACCTATTTTACAGCATATCTCACCTTTAACAAGCGAATCGACCAAAATAAGCAAAAACTGACCCAAAACCCCTTTCATAAAAGGGCCAAAAAACCCCAACCCTCAATTCCACCTATTTAAGCAGCCTGACAACTATCAGAAAAATACGATTATCAGAAAAATACTCAGATTTAATAAAAAAACCCCAACAGCACAGGGAGTTTCACTGTCTCAAAGTGCTCACGAACTGAAAGGTATGAGGCCCCAGATTTCAGGAATTAATTCAAATGGCAAAGATGAGGTAGGCAAAATAACAAGCAATTACCTTTTCCTGCCTTTGAAGAACACTGAATTTGGGACTGGTCCAACTTTCGAAAGAGTGATTATGGATTTTATGCCCTCTGCCTTTGGGATACGTGCAACATACGTGTACACGCATGCAATACATGTACTTTTTTATCTGCGTACACTTAGCGGTATTCCATAACACTCTGCACTTGGCGGATTAATTAAAGCTAAAATTCAATTATTTATTACGTACCCCGCTAATTATTTTTGAAGCTCTAGAAAGAGAGCAGGAAAGCTAACCAACACAAGACATCATTAAGCAGAAAAGGCAGCGTTTGTGTGGTCACTTGGCGAATTCAACGCGCAAAACGTTTTATCATTTAACCATTTCCTTTATATTGTGCGCCGGGGTGGAAGGGGCTTGAAAGCAAGGCAGGCTGGCAAATTTGACTTAAATACATTTTTGAGGAGGAAATATCTCTTTCGACGAGTATTGACAATCACTTTAGTGGATAATAAGCAACGTTAAATAAAACATGTAGCTAAATAGGCATTAAAGGTCTTTTACATACTTGGAAGAAAAGAAAACAGTTTTTTTCCCCTCTCTCTCTTTTTTTTTTTCTTTCTTTTTTTTTTTTTTTTAATGCTGCAGACTGCAGGCATTTTGGTCTATCTCTGTCAAGTGCAATTCTTTCTTGATGAATGACAAGGTACGATAATAGGCTGCCGTTACCAGGGCAACCAGACAGCAGAGCTGTGTGCCTTGAATTTTGTCATCTGAAAATGAAACCAGAAGCAAAAGAAAAGCTGAGAATCTAGCGACAGATTAACTCGGGAGGGGGGGAACCGACTGGAAGGGGGGGAAGAGCGCAAGAGGAGGAAGGAGAGAGCAAGGGGGGGAGAGGGGGCTGCATTACAAGCAATTAAAATTACTGTAATATGTAGTATACGTGTATCTGCCTGGGTTTGCTTTGCAGGTTCAGCTCCTGTTTGTCAATAGGCTTTTATCCCTGTTTTTGCAGCCACTCCCTTTGTTCCAAAAATACCTAGAAAGCTTTCCAAAGTACCTTTCCAAAGGACCTCTCCGGCAGCGCATCCACCTTTCCCAGAGGTGTCTCTGCAATGCTGCTCTCCACCCTGCTCCCAACAGCACCCCACCCAGTTCCGCCCAGTTCCTTCCAGTCCCTAAGAGGCTGCAGCTGAGAGTTGAGGATGGGGAACCAACAGTCCTTGCTGTAGCTTATGCTGGGCAGCTGACATGGGGCCTTATCAATCATGGAGTTGTTCAACCCACGGCTAAATTGGACCCTCTCAACCCAAGGATTTGTCCAATGCCTTTACCTTGAGCTGGGAAAGTCTTTGCCATGGTGTCTAGGAAGTCCTCCTGGGTCAAGCCCGACCGCGCAAAGACTGGTTTTGGTTCACGATGGGGTTGACAGACATAAAGTTATGGGGCATTCGGCAAAAAGTTGAAAGCAGAAAGACTGAAGAGGAACCAGTTGCCAAAACCCAACCTGTGATCAACTTTTAAACACCAGGGTGACTGGATCCGGGCTTAGTACAGGCTTGGACTTTCTGGAGCTGAGAGAAAAATGTAGTAGTCTATCTTCTTCGTACTCCAAAATTTGAAGAAAATAGAATCAAAACACACTTAAATCTTGGGTTTGCGAAAAATACCTAACCTGCAAAGCTCAAACCATTGATGCACAGTACAACATAGCCACTGGTATTCTCAAACACATGAAAATATTCATAGCTGGGACAAAAACCTCTGCCTACTCAAGCCATTTAACTAAACCTGTAGCACATTTCCTCAGCAACATAATCCGAGACCTCAGAACATTTGTGTTTCAGAGCCACCATCCTCCACAACCTTCACAGATTTCCACAGGCATATTCTCTCACTAACTTCTTGGGTTATCAAATAAAACCTCGCTCCTACCATTTTGTGGAAGCGCTGTTGATAAAATAAGCCTGCTGTAATTTCTTTGCTGTCCCTCGGGCAAAATTGCCCATGATCCTCGCACAGTGTGGCTGAATCATTAGGCTCCCTGTCATGGCTTAACCTCTGCCAGCAGCTAAGCACCACGAAGCCACTCGCCCATCGCTTCTCCTGCCCTTCCACACCCCCTCCTGCGGGATGGGAGGGGGATCAGGAGGAAGAAAAAAGGAGAGACCCTTGGGGTTGAGATAAGGACAGTTTAATAAAACTCAGAAAGAGAAGAAAACAACAGCACTAATGATAGCGCCGATGAAATGACAGTCAAAGTGAGCGATGGGATTTACCTGTGCCCAAGATGCCACTTCTCCTGCTCCGGCCATGCTGAGACCACATGCTGCAGCAAGTTGAAACCAGGAAGCCCAAGCCCAGCCCTCCCCTTATAAATGGGCAGGACTCAGGGCGGGATTGACCATCCCATTGGGTGGCTCAGGTGTTTATCCCACCTGTGGCCCCTCCCAACTGATTGGGCCAGCAACTGCTGCTGATCATTAACCCAAACCCAACCCAGGACACTCCCATACCTAAGGAGCAGAAATTTCTGCCAACTAAAAGATGAGGAGACCAACACGACCCTTTGATTAATGGGACTCTTTCGTTGTACATCATCTAGTTTCGGACCGAGCTTTAACACCCTCCTGCAGTGCTGTGAAATTGAACCTCGTGCTCCTGGCTCACAACTTGAGGCCTCAAGAAGCCAAATTTCCTCCCACCAAGCTTTCTCTCAACATACTGATTTAAACTGTAGTTAATTCAATTAAATAAGAATGCAAAGTAATAAACGTTGCTTAACCAAAATTACCTTTGCAGAGGAAAGTTACACTCTACGCACATCAGTCATAAAGATGACGTGCTCGAAATAAAAATTCATAACCTATGCATGTCTTTACATGGGGAAAGGAGTTACCTGGTTTATAAGGTATCCAAAAGAAGTGATCATCCCTAATGTGTCTCCACAGACACCCCAGGACAATGGATTCGAGAAGAATGACTTAATTTTTGGCATCTTGACTTTGAATATTTTTCACGGAAAAATGAAGTGACTTTTCTCAATATCATCACTTGCATGATTGACTTTTTTGCCGTGACAAGCCCAGGACATTTCAGTTATCCTGATTTATTTTTGCTTGACTAGTATCCTATGACCGTGTCTACATGGCATTGAGGAGAGGAACCCCTACTAGCTCTGGCATCAGCAACAGTCTAGTTACATCAGCAGCTTCGTTCCACATGGACTAATTAGCTCTGGTTTTTCAGGCAAGATCGTTGAGTTAAGTACAGCTACACTAAGTTTTGGAGCCAGATTAAGATCATCTACGTGTTACACATAGGTTCAGCTGAAATCCTGCACAGGTAGCGGGAAGCCAGTGACTGCTTTTTGGGGCTGAAGGAATAATCTGGCTCCTTTATTTGCCAGTCCCCGTTCAAGCAAGCGGTCACTAGGGCAATGACAATCTTGTTTCTATCACAAGCTGCTTTCCAAACCCTTCATTTGAAAGCTGGCTTACTCCTTCTGCACATCTTTTCCACGCAGTTTCAAAAGGCAACAGGAGCCTTCATTAGAATTTGCCTCTTACCAACTGGATTGATAAAATGCGAAGGTTTTACTCTAGATAAGATTCTCTCGTAAAGCCCCAAATCAATTTTGTGCAATGCAAAGAGCAGTATTTAAATTATTAAATTTCCTGCTTTTTTCTGCGTTCTCCTGTTTTTGCATTGTGAAAAAGGACAAAAAGAAGCTCTGCTTTATCTGACTAATTCCCCCAAACCAGGAGATTTGGAAAACACAGCAAAATCCAGCTGGGTGAGGCAGCAGAGAGTACAGCCACCATGACTATGTATTAGTTTAAGGATGGGAATTGAATTAAGGCTTCCTTAGTTTCCGAGCCATGTCTTTAACCACTAGACCATCCTACCGCAGCTTTATAATCTTCCTTCCAGGCACCTCTGTGTTAACTCAAGCTGGAGCTGAATTATGGCTCTTCTTATCCCCGCTAAGCCGAGGGAGCTGTGGAAGAGCAAGCTGGAGTTTACTCGGCCTCCTGCATCCATCAGCAACGTGTCAGCTGGTTTCCAGTTGTGGAATCCTTATTAGCAGTGATGATGGAAGAGGCACACGGAGAAGGGCGGGGTTTTCGAAACCCGCCGTTGAGCGCGGAGAGGTGACAGCTCAACAAATCACCTTTAGATTTGTGAGCTCAGCAGATTGTTTCTGGAAGTTGTTGAGAGAAAATAAATATGGAAAACCACAATGTCATTTCTAAGAGTCACTTTTCAGAGCCTGACCACATTTTAAGTATCTGTTAAGTGATGTCCTTTCTCCTACCATGCCTCTCGCCAAAACCAACGTCGTATCAATCTCCTGACAAAGACAAGTTTGACGCTGGGGTTCCAGACACCAAAACAAATAATACCACCTACAGCCCTCGTGAGTCACAGAATTCATGTGATTTATTATTTTTTTTTTCGGAGAAAAAAAAGCCCCAACTAATTCTTACTATAAGAGGCTCAAAAAAGGAAATAACTCAGTTAGTAAGGCTTTCCCCTTCATGAATGATCTTGTGTTCAAAGGAGCAAGAATGATTTATAGGTATCCTGAAATAACACAAAGAACACATCTTTATATACTCAATGAGTTTCATAGCTGGACCCAAAACCACCCTGCATGATTCGTCCTCAGGAACAACCTCTGGAGAACCATCTGCTTGTGGCAAGGTGCATAGCTTCCTTTCAATTCCATGGAGTCTGACGGTCCTGCAGTCCTACACTGTGGGTATGACCCAGCTCCAGGCCTAGTTTGTGTGGGTTAACCTTGCTGTGTGGCTTCCAGAGCACAGGCAGCTCCCTTTGGCCAGCTCTGGACACAGGCAAGAGAAGCTTTGGTCTCTCTGAACCTGCCTGGGTAGATAAGTCCTTCTCTGCATCTTATTATTTGTGGAGAGCCAGCTCAGGTAGCCCGCCCTTGGTTAGGCTTCTCTAACAGTCCTTCCTAAAAACCATCTCAGGGATGAATGCAGCATTTATAAAGCAAACTGGGGAAAAAGGTTCTTTTGGAGATACGATGCTACTCTTAAACACATGGCATCTGGACACCCTGGTTATGGGCACATTAAAACGTATTTAAATGCTGGTATTAAATGAGAGCCTTCCTAATACTTTTGACTTCCAGTGCAGTTGCCCAATAAATTATTTTGGAAATGGCTTCAGACTTCTGCAATAATAGGTTTTTGGCAAGCAGTAGGACTCTTAAAAGAAGCACTTTATCATTATGAGAAGATCATAAATGGGAGTTAGCTCGGAGATACCGTCGCTCACAAACCATCAGAGGTAATAACAAAATACGAGCTACTTTTAAATGAACTGCAAAGGAGGAAGCTGGGGGAAAAAAAACCTGTCGCAAATCCACAGTAGACCAACAAATGCAGGCAAAATGTATTACACCCTGCAGTCCAGCAGATCCTCTTTCTCTCAGATCGTATTGGCACAATATATTTTTCTTCTTTGAGAAGAATCACAGAGCTGTCTTGTCAGTCTCATCTCCAGTGGGCACGGAGAACAATGCACTGCCTTCTCTGCTTCTTTCTTTTATGTATTCGAAGGGAATTTTCGAGTTTCGCTTTCATCCTGCTCTCCCCTTGAATAAAAAAACCCCAAACCCCAGTTCTCTCAGATATGTTCTTCCCCAAAAAAGTCATTACTCATAAACCTCTAACCACTCTTGCTGGTTTTTCCTACCGAGGGATGGCTTCATGGCATTACTGAACAACAAGCCCAGGAGAAGAGACTGTCCTACACCCAAGGCTCTGCTTGGTAGAGGAATACATTTATTACTCATGGACAACACCCCAATACGATGACACTGCTGGCTCGTGTTGAGATGGCTGGTAGTAAATAGGTATGTTAATAATAGAGTTATTGTCACTCCTCACCCATCATAGGGTGGCCCTTCAAGAATAAAGCAACATCTGGCAAAGCAGCCAGCAGAGATCAATCGGTTGTTCATGGGAACATGCTACTCCCCCCAAAAAATAACTCTCAGACGCTAAGGAGATGGGGACGATATCGATTGCGAATTGAAGGACTCAAGCTGTAGTGACAAAGGAGGCCAAATATTCGGAGTGTGAAAAGAAGCAGCCTAGTCAATTAACTTAACTGTTTTCGTAACAGTTGGAGAGTCTCCTACATCTCCATTGGCAAGTGGGTGGGGGTTAAGATAGCTGTCACACATTGATAAGTAGGCCACTCCGTTAGGAAAGATTAAGGCCAGGGATGCGGATGCAGCTGAGTGTAAATGAGACTCCCAAGAGTGAAGATCAAAGTTGGTAGGAAAACCATAGTAAAGCATGAAAACCAAACTTCCTACCAGGAATTTAAGCATGAAAGGGCCATGGTAACTTTCAGCTTCAAGGCCAGAGGCTGAAGAACTTATTGAAAGCTGTTGGAGGGCCTCAGTGCCAAGCTGAGATAGCCCTCCCTGCAAACAGAGAGGAAAAGAGGGGTTTCTTCATGGCCAATGGAAAGAATCAACTTTGCAGGCCGGGGAATCGGGTTAACGAACTAAGACAAGATACAGCTTTGATATTTCTTGGCATTTTTCTCTTACAACTATGAAGACCACAAGACTTTTCAAAAAGCCCAGAGGGTTCTTGTCTGTTTGTAGTCATGTAAACCGCTGCTCATCAGAGAGTCTTTCTGGCCGAAGAATTAAAGCTGTTTCCTTCCTGGCCCCATTTTTTTAGAGCTTTTGTCTCCGCTGCTTCACTATATTACAACTGGCCGGGACTTCACAGGAAGTGAGAGGTCTTGGAAATCACTTCCACAACAAGGTGATATTTATGCACTCTCATCTGGTGTAGGAGACCAAGATGCACCAATCTGAGTTTCATATTCTCTTTATTGCAGGAACTCTGCACACTCACAACTCAACTTGCAGAGCCTACAGCTACCTGATGAAATCCTGGCAGATTTTTTCCCTGCCCTGTTATTACCTTGACCTTTTCCCTCACTCTATAACTAAACCTGAAATTTGGGGTAAATAAGCCAGTCTTCCTATGCCTTTAAAATGGGAGGGGTGTGTGTTAATGATTATCCTATTTACTCTACAAACTGCCACAGAACTACTAGATCCATCTTATCTGAACATCTGATGATCTATTGCTCATTATCATATTGTAGCCATTAAGTCTGGGGAAATATGGCATGTAAGAAGTAGGAGTGAGGTCTGCGCTGACGTTCTGGTCAGAGGGAACAATAAAGGGAACACTGAGAAGCTGTTTTGGCAATGGTGCTTCTCACTTTCCAGATTCCCAGCCTCCTTCAATTAACTTTTCTAAAGCATGCAAAGGAAGAGGAGCGGAACGTCGAGCTCTGCTCACGGGTGCTCATGGGCTCTGACTGCAGCAGAGCTTCTCTCGGAGGCTATTTCCAGCAGACGCTGCTCATTGCAGCTCTCGGTGGAGGAGGAACGCGGGAGGTGATCTCCCACTACAAATGCCAGCACAATTGCAAGCACTAGCACTTCTTCACATGGGTTTAAAAAAAAAAAAAGGCATTTTCCTGTGCACTTTGAGCAGGCTAAGGGAAACTATGGCTGCACCAGGGTTGATTGCATCTCCACCCCACCGTTACCTGTTAGCAGTGGCACTAGCTCTGGAAGCCCAAGCCATGGCCTCATCACACCTCTAGCAGCAGAGTCAAGCTCTGCCATGACTTTCCAGCACACTGGGCATCCATCAGCACCATTACAGGTGGCACAAGCTTGTTCCTATTGGTTTTATTCAATGCTCTCTCTCCTCCCCTTCCTGCAGACACCAATCCTCAACCAGCTGCACAAAGAGATTTAATCAGCAACTTCCAGGAGAGCTGGAATGATTTACATCAGCCGGGGACTGAAACAGATTATGTTTAGCTTTAGTCCCCTGCTTCAGAAACAACAATGTTAGGAATAATCCTTTTAAGTTCATACATCTTGTGTAAATATCTGAAACATGTATAAAACCACGGAGAGAAGGGAATTCATTAAGGTGGTCCAGGGGAATACTACTCTGAGAAAAAAAGGCACTAAAATTATTTTATCTCATTAGTTTTACTTAAGAAAGAAGTGGGTGAGAGCTAAACATAAGGATTTATTTTTTTTTTCCCCAAACAATGGTAGGTATTCATTTGCGGAAACATATTCCTGAGGAACTCACTCATAGTGTGTTAGCCCAGCTGTCCTAAAAAAGGTATGATAGTGATTCTGCTGTATTTTACTGCAAAATTCCCCATCAGCCAGCTCCGAAGTCTGGAATCAATAGAAATCTTTCAATCGAGTTTAATGGACTTAAGGGTGGGCCCCATGTGTTCATTATTTAAAGGAAATAAAGGGGAGAAATAGCGAGTCAAACCGTGGCGTGGGCAGTGACTTTAAGAAAATCCCCCTAATTTTGAAGAGACCTATTTAAGCCAACTCTTGAAGACAAAACAGTGCATGCATTGAATTTGCAGTTCAATTACATCATGTCACACCGATTTCATCTGGTCACCGCATGTTATTGGTGGGACCGTAACTTGAGGCAGTTCGATACAGCTGGTGGCAGACTGTGATTTATTACAATTTAAATGATAAAGCTCCCAAGAATGTTCAGGCAACGGGATTGCTCCATTGACTGAATGTGCAGACATCTATTTTTAGAAAAGAGATGTCAATTTGTGCAATATTAGATGGACTGATCCATTGCTACTGGAGGGCCGGGGGCATCTCCCGTAGCACTTCGTACCGCTTCGTGTTACCTCTGCATTTTATTCGGTGGTTTGTGTAGACCTGGATGTGACGGGGGTTTATTAGGAATAATAAACGGAGATGGGACCAAGTTCTCAGCGCACTTTGCTGGGTCTCCTTCTGGAAGAAAGACAGACTAAGTGGTAGGATAAAGCAAGTCCAAGTCCAAATTTTGTCCTGCCCTCGGGACATGGGTTCTGGTTTTGCTGCATTTTTCTAGGGCTGATCATTGCTGAGGAGCAGGAACAGGACTAGCCCTTGCCTACAACACACATAAGGCTACGGATGCCAAGTTCTTGGTTCACATCATCCCATTCTCTCATAAATGACCAGCTAGATCCACCAAGCTGGGAAGCGTTTGCACCCACAGCTCTAAACAGACAGACAGGAACTGGAAAAACGATGCTCCTTCCTTTTGTTTTATGGGTATTTTGGAACAGGCTATATGCCAATACAAAAATAACCACGAAACTGAAATAATTCGTGAATAACATGGCACGGCAACAAAAGGTTGGGCATTCCTGCCGTGGAGTCTTTCATTTAGCCAAGAGGAGAAAGTGCTAAAATCAACACAAAGGGATCCCATTAGGCCATTAGTAGATGAAAGGCTGGTTCCAATCGCTCCGGTTTACTCAGCTGGATTTATTTAAGAACACTGAAGGGTGAGGTAGGGGCTGGTTCTCCATTTCTTGTGTTCCTGAGTATGAGATAGGGACTGTGGGTGTGTGAAGGTAGGGAAGGAATTTGATGTGCGTGTTTGGGAAGGTAGTAATAACTGTTAGGGCCCTCACAGAGCAAAGGAGTTCATCTCTGTGATACACCAGTCAAAGAGGAAAAAGCTCAAGTCCTCGTGAAAGGATTTTATGACCCAGTCGATGTAAAAAGTAGCAGGGGAAGGCTGCTACCAAACCCCAAAGCAAACCCCACGCTTTACTTGCCTGCTACCGCTTAGGTACGATATTCCCTGATTCTCCCAGATTTACCCCCTTGTTGTTATATTTATTTGAAAAGAAGTCTGGCTATCAATCCACCCTGGAAGGTGAAATTTAACAATAAAGGAGCACATGTGCAGACGCAGTGAGGCTTTTATCCTGATCTGTTTTAAAAAGAGCAGGACTTCCCATGCATGCAGATAGTGGCTGCTTAGTCTTGAGGTCAAGACAAACTTAGCTCCTGAAGAAGTCAGAAGTCTCGATTTAGCAAAGATTTGCATGCGCGCTTTTTCCTACGTGACTTGTCTTATTTTTCCCATTACACGGGAAGTTTTCTTTTCCCACAAAATTACAATAATTTCTTGGCGTCATCGGATCCTCCCCGTATAACGGGAGCGAACTGGCATTGCAAATGCATCTGAACCCGGCACGTCGTTCAGTTCATGGGGCCTCAGGAGTTTAAATCTCAGCTTGAGTTCAGCCCCTGAAGGCGGCGTAGATGGAGCCTGCAGAGGTCTCAGAGGCTGCAGGTCCCCATCCTGTGCCTCAACTTCTTGCTGCAGAGAGCAAATCCATCCCAAGCCTCAAGCTAAAGAGCAATCAAGCAGTGCAGATGAGGAGGGACTTTGTCTTGAAATTAGCCCTACGTGACCCACAGAATGTAAGAAAGTCGTTTCCCTGACGAGGCTGATGGACTCCTCGCAGGTGTAAAAGCCAATCGAGCTGCCAAATGTCGCACACTCAACTGAACACCCCAAACTGCTTCACGGGGAGAGCTAATGCTGGGCAGGAGTCAACAAGCTGCAGAGCACTGCCCTAAGAGCTGCTGAAGGCACATCTTTATCCCTCCACTGTTATATTACCTATGTTCGAGGTGTCTTCATCGGCACAGATGGAGGAGGCTGTGAAGAAAGCATTTTGAAGCTAAGGTGCATTAGATAAGTGATTGCAGGGACTGTGACTTACAGCGGTAAGTAATGGAGTGGAGCTCAGCAAACTGGAATCCAATTATCGGCTCTGCCATCTCAGGCAAAATGCTTAAGCCCAACTTTCTAATCAGTGCTTTTAGGTTAGGGCGATGGTGCTCAGCACCTCCCCACCCCACAAGCTCTGTGTAGAGTAACAGATCCCCAACCTTCTCAAAAGCAAAGCCTCTGTATTGAAAGCCAGGCTCCCCTCCCCTGTCCCAGGGGAAAATCAAAACCAACCATCACCACCAAAAAACCCCCCAAACTACCAAATCAGATTAATATTTGATTCTGCTGTGCTTGATACACTTTGGGGTTTTTAAATAGTTGGGTTGCAAATGAATAGGCTGACCCCGAGTTATCAGGAAAATGAAAGTGTGGGAAGGAGGACAGAGAAAATCTTGAAAAATAAGGGACTTGGTTCTGTGCCTGTGGTTTCCCCTCCTGTGAATAAGGACCAGGAACGTTTTCATACCCACCTCACAAAAGGACTTGTGAGAGTTAATTCGGCTCTCTGCAGAAAGGGCCTTGAGATCCACAGATGGAACTTGCTGTAGAAAGTGCTGCATTACTAAATAATGAGGTACGATCATATGTGAACAAAACACGCTCATGGGTTGCTTCATATGTTCTACAACATTAAGCCCTGCGTTGTTTTCCAACAGACAAATAGATCCCAACCTGGAGAGGACCAAACAAACCCCAGAATATTTTGCCTTTTTATTTCTGAGGTGAGGAGATAGTTCCAACGACATCGTCGTCTCTTTTTGGGTACTGAAACTGAAATCGGATTTTTCATTTATTTTTTAAAAAGAGGAAGGAGGAGGGAGGGAAAGAAGGGCATGTGCTGAAGGAACACAACTTCTCCCTGGACATCTGTCCCTGAACAACAGAGAAGACCTTGGGGTTTATATCTCAACTAAAAAGATAAAATGTGGGAGCACACCTCCCCCCACTGTCCCACTGCAGTTTCAAGTATGGACTTGGGAGAGATCTCTCAGGAAAAATCTTGATTTAAGCTCTGCTTCTGCCACTGGACTCTGCCTATCTCCAGCGCCCAGTAAATTCACCCCTACTCCACATGCTCTCATATAGAGTCCTCCGTGCCAGCACAACAGGTAGAGACTTGTGCTTTTCTGGGCCGGAATTTGGGGAAAGTTCCTCCTAAAAAAGGGAGCGAGAGGAAAAAAAAAAAATTGGAGTGATTTTCTTTGCCTTCGTAATGGCAGGATTGTAAGAAAAAGAAGCATCTGGCTGCCTGAGGAACGTGGAGACTTTAGATTCTTATTGAAAACTTTTGGCAATTGCACCCAAGGGTTGTGTTTTCACTGGGGTTTTGATCGCTATTTTTAACTCTTCTGTTCAGATATTCCGAAAGGAACTGAACGCTGACGTAAAGACGGCAGCCAGAAGGCCACTAATTCAAAACCAGGGCTTCCCTCCTCCTCCTCCCTCCTCCAATTATGTTTCAGCATCTTTCAAAATCCGCATAATGCCCCAAAAACTACACATGGGACGTCAGGTCACATGAAAAATACCAAAGGGGGATGAAGGAGAAGAGGAATTACGCCAAAGCTGGACTGTTATTTCTGAATTACCTCGGAAATGGAGGGGAAAGAAAACACAGATGTAGCGAGTTTTGAGTGCATTTGGGCCTTCAGCAGTGAGATGCGGCACATCTTCTAAATCACTTTACCCTGTTAGGTATTCTTCTGAAGTGAAACCACAACTAAACAGAAGATCTGAAGGCAAATTTTCATCCGTCTGTGTGTGAAGCGCTCCTCGAGCCCACCAACCCTCTTCCCACGGTGGCATTCTCCCCCCACTCCAGCCTCAGGAAGATCCCAGCCCCGACCACTCCATCCTCTCCTCAGGGGGTTCTAGATGCTCTAAAAGCAAGGGGCTGTCCCGGGGGAAGCGGGGAAAGGGGTGATCAAATGAGACAAACACACTTGAAGTAACTGATTTACAGATCCACCATTTACTGGAGTCCTTGTGAATAACCAAGTATATTCTTTGCAAGTTCAGACACGATACAGGCACACATGCGCAGGAAAACCAAAGTCCACCACTTATTTTTTTGATCCTTTTCCACTTTCCGTCCTTTCCGGAGAAGCTGGAATCCGGGTGAGTCTGGTACTTTATCCAGAAATGGGTCCATACACCGAGGGAGGACTCTTCCCAATCCTCAGCTCCTGAATGTCTGATGCTTCACAGCATTTCTTGCATAATTCATCTTAAAAGCGGAGTTACCAGCAGGGCAGTCAAGTGAGAAGTATATAATGGCCTGTGATCACCAGACACAGCTTCCAGGGAACAGAAGCCATCGGCTCAGCTTCTTCTTGTAGCCAGAGGGAGCTGTTTGGAGCCATCTCTCAGGAGCTGACTGAGTTTATCCTCCTCTTTGCCACACAGGACACCAAAGGGCATCCCTTCTGTCCCATCTTCCAAAGGTACACAACAGCGAACAGCACCAAGATTCGGTCGGCGCGTTGGCTCTTTGACACGAGTAGACGCGCTCTGAGAGTCAGCAGCAAGACAGAAATTCTGCCAGGGCTAATCTGCTCCTTGTTTCTCAGCAGCCCAAGCCATGCTTCACCAGCTCCTGCTGGACACAACCCCTTACTCAAAGGACACCGTGAGAAGTACATATTGCACAGCAAAGCCAATGTTCATCCTTTCATGCCCCCCTCTCCCACCCCCAGCTACTCAAAGAACATACAATTTATCTCCAGTGCACCACCAGTTAAGGCACTGCTGTAGGTGGAGCTCTGCGAGCACAGAGCAATCAATCACGGATACAAGGGCCCGCAAATAAATGATTCTATAGGTGTTAGACATTTCAGTCCAGGAGGTTAGAGATTCATTGACTACAGGGTGGGAAGAGCTGTTAAATAAAAACAAGTGCAGTAGTCTCAGCTTTCCACAGTCACTTTGGCTACCGTGGAAATCAGAGACTCATCTTTCATCTCGAAAAATACGTATTTTTTCAATTGCTTGTAATGCTTTCCTCCATCGAATACAGTTGCCAGAGCATTGGGTGAATGATACCGTAACAGAAGAGGAAAAAGAAATGTATGACTTGCTCACAGCAACAACACATTCTTTCGGAATTACATCTGGGGGTACACCAGAGGGTCCCCTGGCGTATCAGTAACCTTACTCACAACCTGGAAAGTTCCACCGAGGAAGGATGGATACGATTAACTACAGCAGCCCTGCAAACCAGGAGACGTGAATTATTGCTTTGCTAATGATGTGCTCTGCTTCCTTGGACAAATCACCTCTGGGTGCCTTTTCCCCTCACGTTCCCTCCATCTACCTTGTATAGCTCAGCCTGCATCTCCTCTGAGCAGGGAGAAGTCTCTTCCCTTGTCCTAGGAACGTGGGCACTGTGCAAGTCCAGGGTGAGCCTGTGAGTTCTACCACACATGCACAACAACCAGGGCAAACCATCGCGTCTTACCCCCCACTGTTACTTGTCTGGGTTAAGTCCACGGAGTCAAAATGCACCATTAACTCTAACACAGGAGTAAAGTTCAGCCTGGACTCGGAGTAAAAGCAAGAGCTAGTGCTGTATCTAAAAGGCTGATGCACGTCCCCTTCCATTATTTAAAGGGTGAGCTGCAATGCTGACAGGGTACTTAAAACAGGAGATGTTTCACTGACTGGTCAAGCCGAATTCTCAGACGTGCCTTTGTCTGGCAGAGGAAAAAGTAACCTTGAACCCCTCGAATACAGAGGCAGTAAATGACAGCCTGTAAATGCATCGCATGAACTTGGGGATACGCTGAGATCAAAGGAGTATAACGAGGGATTCTGCATAATACAATGAGATATTCTGAGCTAGATTTGCTGCACCTCATTACTGGGAACATGCCTAACAGAGTTTTCCAGTAGCAGTATCAATGCCCTGCAGGTACTTGTCCATGCAGCCTGCTCCCCTCTATAGGATCTGTGGATTGCCAACCTGGATTACACTCACGAAACACATACAGCCACTGATTCCAGCGAAAAAACTCACGCATCTAGAGGAAAAAGTGGTTGCATCGCGCAATAGTTACAGTCATAGAATCATAGAACATTTAAGGCTGGAAAAGACCTCTGAGATCATCGAGTCCAGCCTATGACCTACCACCACCACTCAGCTAAACCCTGCCACTAAGTGTGGCATCCAGTCTGGCCTTAAACCCCTCCAGGGACGGTGACTCCACCACCTCCCTGGGCAGCCCATTCCAGGGTTTTATCCTCCTTTCTGTGAGGAAGAGCTTCCCAACATCCAACCTAAACCTCCCCTGGCGCAGCTTCAGGCCCTGCCCTCTCGGCCTGTCACAAATTGCCTGGGAGAAGAGCCCATCCCCCTCCTGTCTACAACTTCCCTTCAGGTAGTTGTAGAGAGGGAGAAGGTCCCCCCAAAGTGATAAGGTCATCCTACCAAAGACCTCAACCAGCTCCACTAAGGAGAATGAAGCTCTTCCCAGTTCATACCATTGGCGAACCAGACAGTCCTCTGGCCTTGAAATCAAAGCTCGCATCAAACCAGAGGTCCCAGACCCTCTCCTAGACTCTGCCGAGCTGAAACCAGGCAATCTAGGTGCCCAATTAACTCTATAAAAAGATCTCAGGGACTCCAGCACCCATTCACCAACCTCCACCCGCAATGAGTCAGCCCCATCGCAATCAACCCAAGAGCGGCTCCCCTCCTCGCTGCTCAGGATTTCAGCTTTTCAAGGGGTCGCTTCTCAGAGACCTGGCTTTTCTCAAGCTACGATGGTTTTGCTCCATTATCGGCTAACAGCGAACGTTCCAGCCCCGCGTCCTCACGTCCTCTAAAGCCACTAATCACCTCGCGCAGAAAAACACGATCTGGAGGAAGAGCCCAATTAAACGTGCGCCTGTTCGGAACCTTTTGTGCCGCTGGTTCAGGTGCCGAAGCAGCGGCAGCGCCGGAAAACCCCGGATCTTTGGGAACCGCAGCGTACTGCGCGATTTGATGAGCTCCATTTTGGTGATGGCTTCGGGAAGATCTCGGCGCTAATTAGCCAAGAACGCCACTGAATTATTTAATTATCTCGACTTTTGCGCAATCAAATATGTTGGCGTATCGCGGGCTCTATCTTGCTGTTGCTGTTCGTGCTTAATGATGCCTTTAGAGCCCGCGATTTCCTTTGTTCTCCCTCTCTAAGTGGGTTTTGGTGGTGCTGGAGAAGGGGAGGGGGAGGAAAGGCCAAGGAAAAATAGTTTTAAGATAGATTTTTACCTGTGAGGAAAAAAAAGAGAAGCTTTGCACGTGTTTGTGCCTAGCTCCAGGTCCCTACGTAACGCGCCAATCGCGTTTCATTGGTACAGTTCTTGCTAATGCCAGGGGGAATTGTTTCCAGAGGAAAGGGGAAAGGAACTGTGGCTTCGAAATGAAATGAAATGGAAGAAAATGAAAGAAAATGAAAGAAAATGGAAGAAAACAAAGTGGAAGAAAATAAGATGGAAGAAAAGAAAAGTGGAAGAAATGAAATGAAAGAAAATGAAACGGAAGAAAAGGAAATGAAGGAAAAGGAAATGACAGAAAATAAAGTGGAAGAAAATAAAGCGGAAGAAAATAAAGTGGAAGAAAATGAAATGAATGAAAATGAAATGAATGAAAATGAAAGAAAATGAAATGGAAGAAAATGAAAGAAAATAAAATGAAATAATTAAAGTAAAATAATTAAAATGACATGAAATATAAAAATGAAATGAAATAAATAAAATGAAAGAAAATGAAATAAAGAAAATGCAAGAAAATGCAAGAAAATGCAAGAAAATGCAAGAAAATGCAAGAAAATGCAAGAAAACGCAAGAAAACGCAAGAAAATAAATTCTAAATCAGTGAGGAACATTTTTTACCAAGGAAGAGGTAAATTATGATAATGACTCTGGCTGGTAGGGTCCTTAAGCATTACTAATTAGCATTTATTGCCTGGATTATTGGAACAATGTGTGTGTTCCCAAGAGTGAAGGAAGAACTGGGATGCTCTTTCCTTCGGAGCCCTGGGAAAAAGGCAGGGGCAGCAGGAACGCGGGGCGGTTGGCAGGGAGGCTCTTCTTTTGCAAGCGTGGCGAGCGCCAGCCCCGTGCGGAGCGGAGCCGCCGCTGGGAAAAAAACCTTGTACCTTTGCTGAGCCCCCACCGTGAACTTCTGAACCTCGCGGCCGCCTTCCACCTTCCTCGCAGAGCAGCGAGCGAAGGAAAGCGGGGCAGCCCAAAAGGAAAGCGGCCAAGAAAAAGAGTCCCAAAAAAATCATGTGGCGATGCTGAGAGGTGCAGATGAACGGTTTAGGCTGGACTCGATGATCTAAGAGGTCTTTTCCAGCCTTGCTTATTCTCTGATTTTATCTTCTCCTCTGCATCTTCTGTTCGCAGCGGGGTAAAAGCGCCGCGAGGAAACGTTTCCTCCCCTGAAGGATGGCCAAGGGCTTCACGGAAGGGTTAATAAAATTCACCCCCCCCCAAAAAAAGAGGTCTACGGTGCCATTTTCAGCGAGCGGTTTTGCCTGGCTTGCTACGACTTTGCCAAGAGGCTGCAATCAGGTTGCCCCCACGAGCTGCGCTCGAACAGCGAGGCTTTAGGATGGGAATGAAGTTTGGCCTCAGAAATCCGCCAGAAATGAATCCATCATCTCAGCAGCGCTGGCCTCTGCCTAGCACCTCACCTCGCATTTGGGATCTGGCCCAATAAATCCCTAAGTCCTTTGGAAATGAGTCAGGAACGAAAGACGAGTTAAAAGTACTCTCTTTCTTTTTTTTTTTTCCAATTATTATTATTAGGGGTTTGGGGGGTGTTTTTTTGAGCTGCAGGACTGGCGCAACCTCCGGCGCCGTTAAACCCCTCGGAAGAAAAGAGCAACGAGGGCAAACTGCAGAACGGCTTGGACCTTTTCTACCTTTGACTGTCACCAAACCCCCGGTGCCTTTCAACTTGGGAAAGCGAGTTCCGACACGGCCACAACCAGGTCAAAGTCACAGAGCTAAACCCTACGGTTGCTGCTCAGACAAAACTCCCAGATGCCAGAGTTTGGCCAAAAATTCACGCTATTTATTTATTTAGCTCGTTTCCTTCCAAGCAGTATTAAAAATAAATAAATACCTAAAATAAATAGGCTTCGCTTTTGTTTCTTTTTCCCCCCCTTTTCAATGCCTGGTGTCACAGAATACTCAGGAATGTGTGGCATTGAATATGATGAGGAATTGAGTATGATAGCACAGGGGATCTATTTTGCATTGAAACTAGTCCCAGCCTAGGATTTCTTTTGATTGAATAAAAACCTTCAGGCCTTACTAAGCCTAACATACTTATTCTACTCTTTTAATTAAAAAAAAATAGAAGTATTCTATATATTTCCTAGTATTTATAGAAGTATTATGTACATTTCTGTGTATAAATAGAAGTATTCTATGTATTTCCTAGTGTATATATAGTACTATATATATATTTCCACATATATATAGAAGTATTCTATATATTTCTGTGTATATCTGGAAGTATTATATGTATTTCCTAGTGTATATATAGTATATTTCCTATTATTATATATATTTCCTAGCATATCTAGAAGTATTCTATATATTTCTGTGTATATCTGGAAGTATTATATGTATTTCCTAGTGTATATATAGTATTATATCACCTATTATTATATATATTGACTAGTATATGTAGCATTATATATATTTCCTAGTTTATATAGAAGTATTCTATATATTTCCTAGTATATATTTGCTCTTCCATGTCCCCCTTAAGCTAAAAATTAATGCCTAATATATATATATTCTCTCTTCCTTTCCTCTTAAGCTAAAAACTAGAAGTATTCTATATATTTCCATGTATATAGAGAAGTATTCTACTTATTTCCTTGTATATGTAGAAGCATTCTATANATTTCCTAGCATATCTAGAAGTATTCTATATATTTCTGTGTATATTTAGAAGTATTATACGTATTTCCTAGTGTATATATAGTATTATATCACCTATTATTATATATATTGACTAGTATATGTAGCATTATATATATTTCCTAGTTTATATAGAAGTATTCTATATATTTCCTAGTATATATTTGCTCTTCCATGTCCCCCTTAAGCTAAAAATTAATGCCTAATATATATATATTCTCTCTTCCTTTCCTCTTAAGCTAAAAACTAGAAGTATTCTATATATTTCCATGTATATAGAGAAGTATTCTACTTATTTCCTTGTATATGTAGAAGCATTCTATATATTTCCTAGTATATATAGATGTACTCTCTATATTTCCTAGTATACAGTTGCTCTTCCATTTCCCCTTCAGCTAAAAAATAATGCCTAATATAAACATTCTCTCTTCCACTTTGCTCTTAAGCTAAAAAATGGAAGTATTCTACCTATTTCCTAGTGTAGATAGACACATTCTATGTATTTCCTTGTATATATAGACATATTCTACATATTTCCTTGATTTCTTTGTATATGTAGAAGTATTCTACATATTTCTTTGTATATACAGAAGTATTCTACATATTTCCTTGTCTATATAGATGTATTCTGCATATTTCCTTGTATATATAGATGTATTCTGCATATTTCCTTGATTTCTTTGTATATATAGAAGTATTCTACATATTTCCTTGTCTATATAGAAGTATTCTGCATATTTCCTTGTCTATATAGATGTATTCTGCATATTTCCTTGTATATATAGATGTATTCTGCATATTTCCTTGTATATATAGGCATATTCTGCATGTTTCCTTGTATACATTTCCTCTTCCCTCTCCCCCCTAAGCTAAAACTTAACGCCTTATATATCCAAATTCTCTCTTCCACTTTCCTCTTAAGCTGAAAAATGGAAGTATTCTACATATTTCCCAGCGTAGATAGACACATTCTATGTATTTCCTTGTGTACATTTGCTCTTCCATTCCCCCTTAAGCTAAAAATGTCTAATATCCACATCCTCCCTCCCACTTTCCTCTTAAGCTAAAAGAATAAATAAAAATCATCTTTTTTTTCTCCACACCTTCCTTTTCTCACCGCTACCCAGCCCTACGACCTGCTCATCGAAGGCACCATACGAGCCTGCTTATATAAAGCAAAATAATAACCCCCCTCCAAAGGCAACATCAAAAAAAAATAAATAATCAAAATAAAGAAATAAATAGATTTAAAAAAAATAAAATAAAACACGTTGCAGGAGCAGCTCCGGGATTGATTTACATTTCGCTTACAAAGAAATGATTCCAGCCGGATATTTCGAAGGTAATTAAGTTTCAAGCAGGCTGACATATCTTTTTTTTTTTTCCCCCTGCAGCTCCCAGGCACGGAGCTGCCTGGGGGGATGGGGGGGANGTACCATTCCCCTAAACTTACAGCACAAGGTAGAGAATGGGAACAAACAACAAAAAAAAAAAAAAAAAAAAAAAACCAGAAAAAAAAAAAAACAAGGAAAAAAAAAAAAAACAACCAGGAAAAAAACCCAACCAGGGAAAAAAAAAAAATCAACCAGGGAAAATATACCCAAGCAGGGAAGCTGCACGCCCAGTGCACCCAGTTATGGAGCTGGGACTGGCAGGATGAGACTGGGAAGGAGGAGAAGGGGGGGGAAAAAATGCTTTATATTCCAGTTATCCCCCTCTTCTTGCAGAAACCACCAGCAAAAGAAGCTGGGGGAGCCCCTTTTTGCTTTTCCTCTTGATTTTCAG
>WEIS01029950.1:0-17304 GCA_013389965.1 Todus mexicanus | reverse complement strand
CTCAGAAAAGCAAACCACCAAAGAAATCGAAACGAAAAAAAAAAGCCCCAAACCACAAGGAAAACAAAAAATCTGAGTTTCTTATTACCAACTGGAAATAATGAAGTGTAATCTTGTGATGAGGTTCGATCTGTAACTTCTCTCTTTGTCAGCAATGCACATTAATTTGTTTCCATGGTTTTGCAGATAAGTTGCATGTCTTGCTAAATAATCTGCTTTCATGCAGAAACTCATGTCTCTCTTCTGCTGAGTAAGTCTCTCTGCACTCATTGAAGAGGCTCAGAAAGATTAAAATGAAATATTTGTTAATAAAACAACTGGATACTGTGTAAGTAGAATTGGCTAGATAGATACCATATAAATCTAATTTCTTGATGATAAAACCTACTATTTAAAAAATAACTTAGCTTCATTAAAATTATTTTTCGTGGTGAGTGAGAAATCCATGTTTCAGGCGTCATGTGTGCATATTTTCCCGATAAAATTCCCTTTTGTGTTCCACTAAAGCAGGTGCTGCCCTCTCCCAACTCTGCTATTCTGTCGTGGAAGTGTTTTGTTATGTTCTGTAAAGAAAATTAGACAGGTCCAGTTTTTAAAAATACTCTTTTAAATAGGAGCAAAGGACCATCTTTCCAGTAATTTGTAACTAATCAGTAATTTGAATTTTATGAGCAGGGAAAATGTATCGGGAAAATTTTATTTGTCATTTGCTTGTACAATAGCAATTTCACTGTTTTATAGCAGCAAATAATTCTCATCGTAAACAGTTGCAGTTTATTAAGTCTGTGACAGGTGCAAGTAAACAGCCGGTTAACTGGCATTGTTGTAGAAGAGAAGGAGTAAGAAGGGTTTGGGGTTTTTAATGTATCTTAATTCTTTAGCCAATTACGAGTTCTGAAAATTCTGTATCTCTCCTTAGAGCAATACTTCAAGCATTGAGAGCCGGGAAGGGGGGAGATTCTCATGTCAAGTGGAAAGTGAGGTATTATGTGTTGAACAGTCTGTGAATGTATGTGTGTGTGTGTGTGTCCAGCTTACCTCAACTATGTTTGTAATAATATCAGTTGTCTTCAAGGTAAAACATGTCTTTTCATCAGTTCCTTTTTATTTTTCATTTTCATTCTTACTTAACTTGCACAAATTTCTGGCAGGAAGGAGAGGACATCAGCAAAGAGATGCCTTTTCTTATTCATGAAATACACAGGCTAGGGAAGATGTCTATAAATAGAAAAAGTATTTTATAGCACATTTATGCTGCTGATCTTTGAATTGCCATAAAGTTCTGCTAGCAGTATATCTTTGATATTTTGAAAACTGGTTTTATGTTACTTAACTTTAAAAAAAAAAAAACAAACACCTGGAAAAGCAGACATTATTTCAGTTTTCTACAATAATCTTTCTTAATCATTTGCTTAGCAAAACAATTTATTAAGCAATGAAGGATAACGAACCATGAAGTTTTAATTTGCCTTTTTTAATTGAGTTGTTAATTAGTACCCCTCCACAGTTGGTAACTCCCAACTTGCTTTTTGTTGCTTCTGTATCCAAGGCACTTTAAGGAACCTAATCTATCTTAGTTATTCCAAAAAGACACTTCCATGAATCAAATCTATAGGTGATTATGTTCTAACTGTGCTGGGGCTTCTGTGAGTGCATATTAATTATGTCAGTGGTTAATGATCAGGCAAGAAATATGTGAATGCCAGCAATGATTGTTTAGCAGAAATAGCAGAAATATCCTGTGTTTTCTGAAATGTGAAGTCCTGCTGCCTCACTTGACATACAAGCTTAGGATCACATTATCCTGTTAGAACATGGACAAGAGCTTTCTTTAACATCTGCGATATGTGAGAACTGTTGAGATCTTGTTATTCTTAATAATAAATATCAAAGCATCTACTTCATCTACCTGCAAACAGTGTTCATAAATTGTCTTGCTACTACCTTAATGAGCAAGTTTTATTTCTAAGCAAGAATTTCAGCTACGAGCTCTCGATTCCTGCTCTCACAAGCTTCATGGGTGATTGGATCATGAAAACTGTTTCGTTGAATGGAAATTCCAGAACAAGGGTTAAATGTACTTGATTTCCCTATAAAATGAGGAAGGTCTGGAATTGATTGTGGTATTGCCCTTGACTGCCGGCATGAGGACGGAGCCCTCAGAGACAGCTTATCCACTAAGACACAAATTTGGATTGTCTAGAGAAGGGCAACTGAGCTGGTGAAGAGCCTGGAGAACAAGTTCTGTGAGGAGCAACTGAAGGAACTGGTGCTGTTTAGTCTCTTCTCACAAGTAATTTGTGATAGAACAAGAGGGACTGGCCTCAAGTTGCACCATGGGAGCTTCAGACTGGGCATTAGGAATATTTTATTCATGGAAAGGGTAGTCAGGATTTGGAACAGGCTGCCCAGGGCAGGTAGCTGAGTAACCATCCCTGGATGTGTTTAAAAGCCATATAGATGTGGTGCTTGGTGACATAGCTTAGTGGTGGACTTCGCAGTGGAGGATAAATGGTTGGACTTGATGATCTTGGAGGTATTTTCCGACCTAAATGATTCTGTGATTCCCACCACTGTATTCATTCTGAGTTTCTTTACTCAGCATAGACTCTTCCTTTTCTGACTTGTGTCAGAGATGAGTTTCTGGAGAAGAGGGTTGATGATGATGTTTTCCTCATTTACTTCTACAAAATGATACAGGTTAATTTAATAGAAAAGTCTTCAGTAGCCACTTGCAGCCTCTGAAATTCATTTAAATGCCTTTTGTTCTATGTGGAATAACCATGTGCTTAAATAATTAAAAAGGAAAAAAGGTGCCTTTGTAAATGGTAGCATGATCATGAATTAGAAGAATCTAAATAGTCCTGGATATATAGGGTAGAGAAGCAACAGCTGGGGACTGTTATCTTAAGGGAAAATCTGAGCTAGAATTTTTGTGCTAATTTTTTTGTCTTTACTAAAAGCCAGTTCTTAGTGGGTAAGACGCAAGGGATGGGAGAGGTTGTAGGATGCAATTATCCGCAGTTCCTCAGCCTCTAAGGACCGTTTCCCCGTATCTAAACTTCTGCATAACCCAAGGTAGCAGCGGATGACTAATTTATAACATCAGGTTATGGTGCCTGAGGGAACATATGCCAAGCGTGGATTGATAAAACAGGCTGGTGAATTATGAGAGGCAGATTGATTCATATGCCAGATCTCAACTTCTTTAATTGAAGGGAAGCCTTCCTATCACTGGGTTGTCAGTCACTTGAGATGGACCTAGTGCAGGGGAATGTAGGGTTTAAACCTAAAAATTATATATCCTCGATAGTGCTGTAGGGGTTCTTGGTTCACAGACGTACACATGTGCACACATATGGAGAAGATAGTTGCACACTGTGTAAATACGTTGGCTTCTTAAAATCTTCAGTAGCTAACGATGGTAGCCATGGTTGTAGCACTTGATTTTAATTTTAAGCATGCAAGAAATAGCCCAAACTCCCTCTCTGCTTAAATGGTGGTGGTTGCTCAGAGGTGTATTTTTAGATAGCTGATGTAGAGAAGGTGCATGCTGAGGCCATGGTGACTCGTGTAGTGTTATTTAAATGCTGAAAACAAATGAAAGAAAATGCTGGGAAACAAATGTACTTCCTTTGCTTTAATAGATGAAACATTAGAAAAATTAGACGTTGACATGTTGCCATTGGTAAGGTAAAATAGTCTTCCAATTCATAGAAATGTATTGCTGCTCTTGGGGAATGATCAGGATTAACTGATTTCCTGAGATGCTTTGTTAGCAAGAGATTACTTTTCTGCTCGGTGAACTCCATCTCCTTATTTTGGCATGTCCTAACTACTTAGATTTCCTTGATAGATTTGAACACTCCCTGAGTCCAATTTCTCTCTTTTGCCCTTTCCCTCCGTTGCAAAGGAAGCACTACACTGCTTAAATAAGCAGCATATTGCCTTATAATGCTATTATTTCATAGAAGCAGCTAATGTGATGGGCCTTGTGACAGCTGGAAGGCTTATGTGCTGTTTGTTGTCACTGTAAAAGGATGGCTGAAGATGCGAGACCCTGGCTGTGAACCAAACCACATGTGGCTTCTTTCCAGTAGGTTTCTGCATGTGCCTTGCCCTGTATCCTCTGGCCTGAGAGCTGGGCAAGGGCCATGAGCAGGGTGCAAGGGGATGGAGAGCGGCAGGACAGAACAGAGACTGAGCTCAACAGACGTCGTGACGATCCGTACCAGATTACCAGCTGAGCATATACAGAGTGACGTTGTTAGGTACTTGTGCACGAGAGCACCACGGAATGAAACCCGCTCCCCAGCGTCTGCAGAAGCTTGCTGGGTACTCCTCACACCCCGCCCTGTGTCTGGCTGTCCTGTGCCTCAGGGACTTTTTCAGCACAGCTGGAGTGCAGCTGGAAGGATAATGCAACTGAAATTCAGAAAGCACAGAGGAAACACAGGAATGTTCTTGCAGTGATGCTTCATGTTTGCTTACTATTTTCTGGGATAATTTTAGGTGAGTGTCCAAACCTTCCTTGTACAAGACCTGCCAGCTCCTTAACATCGACCACTTAAACCTTAGGTGGGTTTAGCGTTGTGAGCATTCTCTGCACTGCAGGCAGGCTAGTAATGGAGCTTGGGAATCAATAGTAATGAAGTACACAGTTCAGGAGCTGCTGGGAAGTGTCCTTAGTTATTCATAAATCTGTTACAAAAAGTGATCTATAAATGCAAAATTTGATTAAAACATTTATATTCCTTTAGCCATGAAGAAAGCATTCACAATATCGATGCCACGTAAATCAAATCTTCCTAGCTTCTTTGGGATTATTTTTTTTATTGCCACTGCTGTGTGGAAGGGAGTTTGGTTGGGCTTTTAGTTCCAGAAGTGTAATGAACTGGCTTGGGTTAATGCTTGTAGCTGGTATGATTATAGAGGTAGGCTGTATAGCTCTTCCTCGAGAATCTTTTAATAGGAAGTAACCCGGTAAGACTATTAAAAGCATAATGAAAACCTCATTCAGTTCCCTGTCAGTTTTCAGAGCTGTAAGTGGCTTCTAATTTGCCCAAGATTGGAATAGCATTGAGGAATTACAGGGCCTAAATGAAACATTCATTGGTTTTGCAATTTTCTGATAGCATCCCTTGTAATTTCTTGTAATGCATTTGTGGCTGAGTACAATGACAAATGTCAGGGCTCATTGTACTAGTTTTACGCACATCAGCACTAGACTGGGAGGTGTAATGTCAGCTCCTATCTTGGGGAAAGCTAGCAGAACTCCTGGATGCTCTCCCATTGCTAGTTAACTTACAGAAAAAAACACTGGGTTTAGATGGGGGAGGAGTGGAGAAAATAATTGCTTTTCAGATATTGTTTTATTAGGTTCACTTTGTAATTTTTATTTCTTTTTTAGAAACTCCAACAGTAAAATGTAAGCCTGAGAGACCTTTCAAAAATATAGTGTGAGATTAGCCAATGAATTCTGGATATCCATTAGGTATTTCCCATGACAAACCACAGAGAGCTATAGTGGTTGTTAGTTAAAGCAAACCCATACATACTTCTAATCTCGCATTGTGGAACTCGCTTCCTTGAATTATTTAGATGAATAGTTACAACAGTGCAACAGTGGACTACGGTAACATCCTCATGATAATGTGGTAACTAATGCTGAGTTGCATTTGAGATAAATAGAAATGAGTGATTTGGTGAAAATACACCCCAAATGTATTTTAGTAAATGCTTGAAAAATTGATTACATACAATGCAGTTTATCTGAAGTAAATAAAAAGAAGTCTTGCTTTTGATCTCTGTTACTGTCCTGCAACACACTTTGCCTATTATATAAAGCTGGGGGAAGGTTAATGTGGCTCTCAACAAAGATTTATGAACATAGATAATTGCTTGAAGCTGACTTTTCTCTGCTCTTGCAGTTCCGTTACTTGGATGGAAGCAACTGTATTGATTTTAGTAGTTGGGGAAAAAAAAAAAGAAGAAGAAAAGAAATTATTCCTTTATTTTAAAACTTGTAATAACTTCAGAGTTGTGTGTTTCGAGACTAGTCGAAGAGAGAAACCTTAAGTAAAACACTATTTAGTAGGCTCCATCTGATTTGGTTACTTAACACTGTTCTGAACAACAAGTGACAGAAAAAACTACCTTTTGCAAATATTTACTTGTCAAGAGTATCAACACCATTCATAGACCCTGAAGTGATCCTACTGCTGTTGCAGTTTATTCTCCACTGGGCACGTTTGGTGCCGAATACTCCTCCAATTTCTCTCCGTTGGTTTCTGCCGTTCTTAATGTGCCACTTCAGCAGCTACTGAGAATACTCTTGTGTCATTCATTTTCCTTGTTCACATTGTCTCCCAGTTTTCTTCCAGCTATTCCCTCCTTGAAACCTATATGAAGATTAGTAGTTCAGATTTCGAACTAATAAGGTTAATAGATTAATTTTGGCTTTGATGGACAGTAAGGTTGCTTGTGTGTGTGCCGTGGTTGATGTGTGGTAAGTAGCACAGTTTGTTGTGTTACGTAGCTTCTATGTGATGTATTTGCTGTGAGAAAATAATTTCACCCGTGAAATAGAAAAGCAGTATTGCCATTTTCTCAGCTGAGGTCTGGCTAGTAAAAATGGAACAAAATGGTATTTTTGTACTTAAAATAAATTAGGTATTATCATCATGAAAAAACAAATCTCATAAGAGGAGAAGAGAAAAAGGGAATTTTTATGTGACCTTTAGAAACATGTCAAATCTCACTCTCCAGCATTCTTGCTACTCAAGAAAAAAGCCTTATCTTAATGATTCTTCTCCAAAGCATTGATTAAAAATGTAAGTTCATTGCAATACTGTCTGGTCAGAATTTTTTTCTGACCTGTAGTTGAGAGAATTCATGTGGTATGATGAGTTAGAATGTCTGATTTCTATTAGACCTGTTCATACAGCTAAAGAGCATTAATTTTAATTAAATTAATTGTATAGCTAATGAAAAATCAAACCTTTCTATCATGAAATTCATTTACCAACAACGTTAGAATAATGAGCTTTGTTTTTTCACTAAGAACTAGGAGGATTTTTTTCTGAAGCCTTTCTCCTGGGAAAGCTCTACTTTGGAGTGGTTTACTTGTGAGCAAAATGCTTCTGGAACAGTGGGTTAATTTTTCTATACAGAAAAATGAATGTAACTTCGGGACTAGGCAGGTTGCATGTAATCACATGGGGGTTTGTGGTTTTATTGTCTTTAAAACTACTTAAAGTATTTTTTTGGTTTGTAATATATTGTGTGCATCGTGCAAATACAGGGCTATAGAAATTGAGTCTAAAAATACTGTGAATTGTTCATAGACTGTGAGGCGCAGTATGGAAAGGAGCACGCAACAAGTTTAGAAGTCACCTGGTGAATTTTGCAAGGCATCCTGAAGCATGTTGTGCTTTTAGAAATGTTCACTTTAACTGCAGTTGTTCTCTCTCAACCTCTGAAATGCAGAGATATCGATCTTCATCAGTCTGGCGCATTTTGCAGAATTGTGGCTATTTTTTTCAATGCAAGGACAAAGCAAAAGGTATGATTTTAGTTAATTATTTGTCACATTTAAGAAGAATCCTGAGGAAAAAACCTCTGTATTTTTCTAAATCTCTAACTAGTAGAAAAAAATTGAAGCTGTCATCAAGTTGCAGAAAGGAAAATGGAAATTGAAACAAAGCCATTTCTAATGTCATCATGTATAGATCTCACTAGCTAGTAAAATTATTAGCTGCTTCAACTGATTCTTGGTGAAACGGTGCTTGTCTTAATCAGACTCGATGTCAATAGGGCATGCAAGTTTCCTGAATGACATTTGCAATGAATAGATTTTATATTTAAAAATAAAATACAACAGAAATACTAGTTCTTTATTTCCACCACACGCAGTATGGAGGTAGAATTAAATGAATACATCTAATATTTTGGTAAGCCAGCACTCCAAACTATGAGGAAAAATGTTGCAGGTTAGGAAGTCATTGGATTTCAGCTGTCAGAACAATGAGATGTTGCTGATAGCGGTGCCCAGGACTGTAAAAATATGACTGGACACACCTGCAGTGTGATGTCTTTGAAGATCTCGGGCAGTACCACGCTGGAACGGAACTTTTGGCTCCGTTGCTGAGAGGACCCTGCCCTGTCAGCCAGGCCCTGCCAGTGGGATGTGTCACCATCCAGGCGTGTGGTGGGTTTTCAAAAATCAGTTGGCAAAGATTCCCAAAACTCTCCCTCCTTGTGCTTGGTGCCAGCAATTCTCCTCTTGCCACAGTGAAATGGGCACAGCAGCAACTTAACTTCACCTCCCACCACCTGCCCAGTGGGTTTTGTCAACGGAGAAGTTCGATAAGCCACAAACTCTGTGCAGTTTCACGTCTGCCGTGTTTCCAAGGGTGCCAGCTCTGTTGCTGATGGTCGTGGTCTGGACTGAGGTGATTTTTCATTTCCTGCTGCTCCGATTTGCACTTGAATAAGCACAATGGCTGATTTAAATGTGAAGACCCTGTGGCCAGCAGGAGAGGCAGCGAGTGATGCCAGGGCAAGGAACAGGGGAGACAAATAAACAGAGGGAAGCTTGTTGATAGATGGTTCCCAACTCAATCAGACAGTGAGGTAGTTGCGCAAGTTGGGATTGGAGAAAACATGCTGAGTGATGACAAACTGTCTCCTTGGCTGGCTCACTTAGGTCAAAACTGCCGTGCTGCTTAAAAAAAGCTTGAGTCCTTTGTTTACATAGCATATGGAGGTTTTATTTATTACCATTGAACCATGCTTTATCTAACCTCCCTGAAAACAACTGATCCAGAAAAGAAATGACTTTTTACTTCTTCAGTAGTGTTGCCTCATATTACACATTCCTTGGTATAAATGCCTCGGGATTCCTTTTTGCAATGTATGAAAAAATAAAGTGCAAGCTGCTGTTGACTGAAACGTTGATATGTGTTCCGTGGTATTGTAGAGTCTAAATATTACTTTGTTTTAAAATAATTTGGTGCCGGTTTAGAGTTTGATAATGTAATCAGCTTTCAGTAATTTTTTTCCTGCTCAGTGATTCACATGCCATGAAATTTTTTCATTAAACTACTCTAAGGGTCACCAAGTAGAGGATATAAAGGACCCCAGATACCTCTTCAGCATAATCAGTTCGCTTCAAATTGGCTGCCAGCCATAATTTTACTGTGTAGACTGTTTAAATGGACCACTGGATTTTTTATCATTTATTGTTTTAGAAAATTTATACAACAGGAACAAATATTGAGTTGATGCATGGGGCATAATTCTTTAAGATGCTGCTGCTGTAATTTCAGGTCTCATCACTTCATCATGAATGTGAGGGGGAGTTGAGTAATAAGAAGCTTGCATAAATTAAGCATTTTAGGTTTCTATAGCATGCGTATAATAAATTTTTCACGCTCACTAGCTTTGTTAATACCAGTATGGCATAATACAGGCCACTGGGGTGGACCTAAGTCCCAATCTGAGAGAGGGGGAGGCTGGTCAAGCATCTGTCTGATTGCTGCTGTGGAATATGCTGCAAAACCTTGGCAGTGCTGGGACAGGTGCTGAAGTCCATATGCAGATTTCATCTAATTAGTTAGAAATTTTAAAGTGCTGCAGTATGAGGGTATGTTTGCAGATTCTTTGGTCTTCCATTGTATTTCCAACTACAGCTGCTGTTTGCAACTACAAAGATCCTGGGCAAAGTACAAGGTTTTACACTTCTGTGTTACTTTGGATCCTACAATTCAAATACTGGTGTAAATTTTTGGTTTGGTGTTTTAGGGGTGGGAAGTTATTTAGTAAAATGAATGAAAAGCTTTAATCTAGTTGACCAAATATCAGCCCACTAATGAACTACTGTTGTGAAATATGTGTAGCCATTACTTTGGTTCTACATTATCCTCACTTTCAAGTATTATTTAAACTCTTAATAACCATTATTAGATTGAGGAGAAAAGATTCCACCCGGAAGCCTTCAACCTCCATCAGAACTAATAGAATACACTAATAAAGTCATGTGCCATATTAAAAGTGAGAATTATAGTGTAGTATAATATTGTCCAAACTAATGGAATAAATTAATTAATAGATTTTTTTGACAATTAATTTGTAGGAAAAATAATCTGAAAGCTGATTTTTAAAATATTTTATTGGCAGTAGTTTTCTTCATCACAATCTACCTAGAGGGACATTAAGTGGCCATTGAAATTCCCAGAGAAGTGTTTGCTTCAAGGTGAATCAGGAAAGCTGCCATAATTCGGCAAACGGTTTTTGGCATAAGGTGAAAGTCAAATCAGCACAAGCTTAGGTCAAAATTTAGGGGCCACTCTGGACCATTTATACTTGTAACTGTTGTCCAGGTAAGTTAGTGGAGGAAATTCCTCCAGGTAGCAAGTTGTGAATCTAGTTATCTTAGAAACACATTGCAAAGGAGCATAGCAGCTTGAAAGGTTAAAACGGAGAGGTCCGTATGGACCCTGTCTGACCAAAAACATAGGTGGGATTGGGGAAGGAGGGCTAACAAGCATAAGACTGCAGATAAACCTTTACATTTAATGACAAATGTAGTTTTTAAGTATTTGGGATTTGTCCTTATGTTGAACCTATTGCTTGCCTTGGTTCTTTCATGTGCAAGCCATCCAGAGCTGATTTACCTGCAAATTATCCATCAGGAAACAATGAAAAAGTAAAAAACCGTGTGAAGTCAACCAATAATAGTAGCATCTGCATTCTTCAGAGGGAAGTCTCACTAAAGTGTCTCTTAAATTGTATTTATTGAGTCCTGTTTTATCATTGTTGGGGTTTTTTTTCCCTACTTCTGTTTACGTGCCTTAAAATATTAGTCAAACATAAAAGGTTTTATTTGAAAATTCTGGAAGATACCTAAGGGGAACTGGTATTCACTGGGTAGCATGGATACAGCTAGCCTTGCTGTTGTGGTGCTGGTGGAGCCATGCTTCTGAGAAATCCATTTGTTGTAGAGCAGCTGAATTGCAGACTAAGGATGCTATATATTGATAGATCCTGAAGGTCAGAGCATGTTTTGTGAAAATGCTGCGATTTGGATTTCATGAACTTAGAGCATCAGGCTGCACTTTGCACATCCTTCCAGTGTGAAATGCTCTGGTAAATGACCCGGTTGTGAAACACAGAGTAGCTCTGCTTTGCTTTACTACGAGGAGCAGTTTGGAGGCCTACCATCCCTGAGCCAGGGAGATCTGCAGGTTCCGTAGGGTAACCAACCATCTGTGTCTCGCTCATGAGACGTGTGAGGAGATGCTTTCTCCAAGGTTCAGCAAGCAGCAAATAATCTCTTAGGTTCAGAACCTTTGCAGAGCTTAAAATAATTTTAATGCATGCTGTTGAACTTTATGCACGTTAATGATGTCGCTGCTCAGAGCGGTTGCATTTATGAAGTTATTTGGTAGATGAAGAATAATTTTTAAAAGGAGGAAAACAAGGGGTTTCTTAATTCCTTGCTGAAAATGATAAATGGTGTTTTGAAGTTACTGGAACCTCTTTTTGGCATCAAACGCCTTCTATAAAGTCTGTGGCGTAACGTTTCAAATTATCCAAACCCTGTTTGCAGTTTGGAAAGTGCATAAAAACACCAATTGTGCCCTCTGCTGGTGCTGGGGTTTAATTCCCTGTCCTCCTGGAGGGGCTGGGAGGAAAAAAATGCTGGAAGAGGAGGAATGGAAGTATCGTGACATTGAACAAGAAATGAATTACGTAAACCTGCTTAATTTTAAATTGAAAACAAATACTATAGTAGTTTATAGTATTAGGATATCTTCAAAACCTGGTATATTGAAAAGCTCTTATATTGATATTCTTCCGCTTTTAATCAGCAACTTGCACGTTATCAGGAAAAGGATGTCATTAATATAGTTTGGTGTTTATTTGTTTTTTAAATCATGTGTTTAAGGGTGTGAATTGCTTAGAAGGCTAAAATTTCAGTAGGAAAAGTAGCAGAAAATTCTAATAGGAAAATCTCCAAGCTGTGGAAATAATTCTGTCCCATTTTGTTAGTTGAACCCTGTGGCATTTGTATCTTTTGTAGTATATTATGCATTTGCGGAGATTTTTTTCCCCTGGGTTTCCTTATGGTGGCTTTACTTATACTTGTGAAAGTGTATGCTGCTGTGTTAATGTCTCTAGTCCAGAGATATGATACAATGAAAATCACGATGGCTAATTTTTCTTATTAGTGGTGAAGAAACACCACATCTAAGATTTAGAGCGAATGAGGCTGAGCATCAATCCCCTGGGGTTTGAATTACAACCTATTTGCTGTATTGTCTTTTTCTTTTGAAACAGACAAACGTCAGCTTTCTAAGGCATGACTGTTGTTCCTTGGCACGTACATGATATTTCTGATTTCTTGTTTTAAAGATCTCCTTATTACTGTTTAGAAATGTATCTATATTTGTGCATATATATGTGCGTGTGCATTATTATTCCCCCCCATCAGTACCCTTGATAAGATGCACATTTAACAGTGCTCAGAGAAATTTGTGTTAACAATTTGTATGCCTTCGTAATGTCAATGAAGCACTTTTCAATTCCTTTTCAGTAATTCCAAACCATCACACAGAATTGATTGCATCTGTTGTAATCATAGCGGTAGATATTTTTTGAGACAGAGTGGAGCGCTAAAATCAGCTTTTTTAATTTGAAGGAAAATAGGGTTGTGTCATTGTGTATTATTATGTCATCCTTAATTAGGACATATACATAAACCAGTAGGATATAAAGCAGACTAAAAGCACAGGTAAACAGCTCTACTTTTCAAAGTATGCTTTTATGAAAGGAGTGTTTGACTTTATAAAGCCAGTCAAGTTTAAGTATTTACACTTCCGTGAAGAAAGCTACTGGGTTGTTGGGGTTTGGGTTTTGATTGTGCCTTTTTTGTTTGTTTGTTTATGTGGGCTTTTGTTGTTGTTTTGTTTGTTTGTTTTATTTTAATTTCTTTTTGTTAGTACAAATCGTTCTAAAAAAAATAAAAATCTGAGAAGTCACGTACTATGCGGTCTCGCTACTTATTCTGCAGGGTCTCTTCACATTGGCAACTCTCCTGCAATCACCGTTTGCTGCTTTTGCGTGACTGAGTCAGTGTCCAAGTGGATATTCCAACCTTTTTCGGGGGAAGAGGAAGAAAAGGAAAAGGTTGAGACCTCAGTGTCTAAATACACTTTTTTTGTGCAAGGTGCTTTACACATGGTAACGTTTGGTGCAAGAGGCAGCTTACAAGGATGTACAGTTGTGAAAATGCTTGGTAACTAGTGCTCACTAACTTTGGCCTGGAAGATCACAATAATTTGGGGCAGGTTTTGCAAAAGGCATGTCCTGTACCACAGTTGTAGACCGATGTCATCCCATGCTTATGCGCAAGGTAATAGTCACTGCATGCGTTCTTTCATCACTTAATGAGATTTTGTGGGTTTTTGCACATGTAATTTGTCTGTAGTGGCACTTTAAACACAGTTTAAATTTTGCGTGACACCACACATCTGATCTTAACCATGGTGTGCCCCTCAGTTTAAGAGGGGAAGAAAACTGATGGTGAGGAGAAAGGTGCTAGTACAGGCGGCAGGAAGGTCGGTAGAGCCCATGTGGCTGTGCTCAAGGGAAGCTGGTGTAAATCACTTGGGTACCTCCGAGCTCAATGTTCCCTCTGCTGCTTCTCACTCTCTTTATTCTCTTCTCCTCATCTCTGTCCAGTGGTTTTTGGCCTTTCTTCCACATGGTTTCCCAGAGGCCCAGCAGCCTGGGCTCAGGGCTTGGCTATGCCCTGTGCTGGAAATGGCTGGAACTGGTTGTGCCCGACACAGGGCAGCCCTGGCCTCTCCTCAAAGGGGCCCTGCAGCTGATTCCTTGCACAGACACTTTGTACAGTGATGTACAGTCAATTCTTTCTTCTCTAAAACCTCTAAAATAATTTGTTCTTTGGATTCTCTTTAGTTATTATAATAGAATCATAGAATCATTAAGATTGGAAAAGACCTCTAAGACCATCAAGCCCAACCTTCTACCCAACACCTCCCTGGCCACTAGACCATGCCCTGAAGTGCCACATCTACTCATTTTTTGAACACCTCCAGGGATGGTGACTCCACCACCTCCCTGGGCAGCCCATTCCAATGTTCAGCTACTCTTTCAGTAAAGAAGTTTTTCCTAATATCCAGTCTGAACTTCCCCAGACACAAACACAAATATATACAAAAGAAAATGCAGGAATGTAAATGAGCTGTGGTCAGTCTTCACAAACAACGGGGCAAAGATTATTCGATAAAGCAAGTAGAAGTTTGGGGGAACGTGACCTTTATATTTTAAGTTGGGGTTACAGCTTAAAGGCTCAATTTTGAGCACTTGGATTTTTAAGCCAGGCAAAGAGAACCCATGAGTTCCCAGTACTTGTGAAAGCCACGCGTTCGTGTGTGTGTCCCCACTTGTTAATTTTTTTTAGCAAAGGAGGCCAACTTAATAAACTCCATTGGTAATCACACTTTTATTCTTAGGTGTACTCTGCTGCTCTGTTTTATTGCTGGAGTGATTTTTATGAGAAATCCATACCTGTTCTCCTTTTGCTCTTTTCCCTCCCGCTTCAGCTGTCAGTGCTGCACACTCAGCCAGGGAGCTGGAAATCCTTTTATTCCTCACTGGCAATAAAAGTTCAACACATCGAATTATCTCCCCATTTATTACTGTGCCACCTCATCAAAAGACTACTGCAGGAAAATTTGTGAGAATTGATATATCCTGCAGATATAACTGAGCCAAGACATAACCAAAGGCCTCTTAAAATAAAAAAATGTTACTCTCAGCTGGGTCTGTTCTGTTCCCTGCGTTGTCTTGTCGCTCACCTCCCTGCAAAAACTTACCCTTCATTTTCTTTTTCCCCTGAGCCTTTCTGTCACTCTTTTTCTCACTCTGTCCTGAGCAGGCACCTTAGTAGTTCCCCAATTTGATCAGATCTGAAAAATGCACCTTTCCCAGCTTGCTTTTTGCAAAAGAAGCTTTTTTGGTAAATTAAGCAGGGAAGTCACAGCTACTGCCTTAACCAGGACAGTGCTGGAAAGCACAAGCTCTGCATAGAGCTGCCCAGTAAAGATGTGGTTTTTTCAGTGCCCTGTAGCTTCTGGGGTTGGACTGGCCAGGAAGCGATTGAAGTGCGTGTTTAGTAGTATACATTTCTTGAGTCAAGTTTTTCTGAGAAGTACCAAACCGTGCATGCCTACCTGGACCATGCTACGTTTGCACACCCAGCTGCAGGCTGTGAGAGTGGGAGGAAACAGATGTGATTTGAAAACCTGTCGAAATTTGATATTCTGTGAGTTCGTTATGGCACAACGAAGAAATGTGGCTGTGTCGCGGAGAGGCGAGGCTTGATGTGATACTGCCTTGCAGATTCCGACTCACTGGATTTTGTGAGTTACTGGAGCTCTTTTGTCTCACACAAATAGGTTACTTCTGTTCAGCTTGGTGGAGAGATGTTGGCTCTGTGAAAAAGAAGCTGAGCTTGAGATCAGATCCTTCAGTTTTCCTTGGGGCATTGGGTAATGGAAGTTTCTGAGCTTGTCCTGAAATGTGGTTTTAGGAAAACTTCCCTCTGTATTCTCGTCATTGTCTCTTTAATTCATTGGCCTCAGCATTTGCTGTGTGAATACCTATCCTGATCCACTCAAAGGTATAAAACAGCACTGAAATATAAAATGGAATTAGTGAGGCAAAAACTCCCTCAAAATTTAAGTTTTCCTTCGGATTTCTTCTTGACCATCCCAGTCAATGATCTTTGTCTACATTAGTGGTTGTGCATGCTTTAATTTCGTTATTAAAGTTATCTTAGAAAAATCACTGGCATTAGGAAACTTTTGCTGTATTGTACAGGTAACAGAGGGGTTTATGTCTTTGGAGAACAGGTTTGGGTCCCTTTTCATCATTTATATGTATATATTTCTCTTTTTAGGAATTGTAAAAATATTATTTCTTGGTGTTGTTTTTTTTTTTTAACACAAATTATTAATACTTGAAACTAGTGAGGCAGGAAACAGATTTCATGCAATGTATGGAATACTGAGTCACTGATACAGTTTTAACTAATGGTAAACAAGAATGTCATCACTATTCTGAGAAGCTAGACATTTAAATGAAGATTTATATTGATGGCCAGTTTTTAGCGTGGAGCTGCCTGTCTTTAAATCTACTGTTAACAGAAATTGCAGTGAGTACCATAATGCCCTTAAGAGTAGCCCAAATTGCAGCCTGCTGTTGCATCAACTTTTCAGCCTCCTGGGTTTGTTTCTCAGTTACCCTTGGCTAGGAGTCTGCCCTCTTCTTCCACTCATTTCAGAGGTATTTTGAAAAGTATAAAGGGTTTTGTTTTAAGCTTTGTAAAATAAAATAAAATTATCGTCACGTACTATGTATTGTTAAAATTTTGTAGTAAATGCTATATAGGTGCCCTAAACTATTTCTAATGAAGTCTGGAAATGTAAACAACAGAGTAAATTTTGTCTGATATGTTTATACTCTTTGTCTCGTTTTGCCTTTTACAGAAGTAGGCAATTAAAATGTGTGTATAGATTACGTTAAGAGTAAAAATCGGATTTGCAGATGGTATTTTCTTGTCTTTCATCTTTTAAACCATATCGCTGTTTATCAATTGGTCTTATGATTTGAATTTCAGGTTATCTGTATTTATGCTGCTGTGTGCCTGACGTGCAAAGCAGCCTGAATTCGCACTGCCCTGGCATTGTGACAACACACTTGATACAAACTTAAGAGATAATACAAGTAGCATTTCTAAATCCTCTCAATTTTTCTGTTTCTGTGTGGATGCATTTAAATATTTATTGGAAGAGGTAGATCGTGTACCCTCTAGCTAAATGGTGTGTATGTGGCATATTGCAAGCTTGGTCAACAGATCAATGCGTTGGAAATAAACCCAGAAATTGTGCATATTACATCATCCTCATGGAGCCTTTTAGCTTATATTAAGTTTGGATCTACTGTATGATGTAACCGTGTAAGTAACATAGAGCACTGCGACCCTTCACCAATGTGACTGCTGTTTATTGATTCACTTCCTTGTAGTAAACAGCAGGTAATCCATAGAAATTGAGGCAAAATAATTAACTGTTTGTGGTAATCTTCTTGTGTTCTCTTGCTTTAGGGAAGATACACAAGAAAACAGTTGTTAAATAGAGTATGTATTCAAAGTTTAACTGTGGATTCTACAGACCTGGTATTTCCATGTCAGTGTTGATGTGTCCAGCCTTC
>WEIS01029948.1:27562-52953 GCA_013389965.1 Todus mexicanus | reverse complement strand
AGGGCACTCCTCACACCCAGGGAATAAAAGCACGGCCAGGTAGTTGCATGCAATTAAACGTCAGGAGTTCCCATTTATCAGCAGGGCTGTGTTAACCAGCTGAGTGCATGCTTTTGGCATGCTCTTGGCCCAGTGATTTCCATCTCTGCCAGCCCTCTAATGCACTGGGTGTGGATCCCAGAGCGAGTGGTTTAACCCTGGTGACAAGTGGTTTGTTTTCCAGTTACTTTTGCAAACCTCTCAGGAACCAGCGTTAGACTCTGAGGTTGGAAAATGCTGTCCTAGCTCATTCCCGATACAAATAAAAGGGGTTTGCTCCAGCCATCCGCCGGGAGCACACACGCAGGCAGTTAATGCAGCTCAGCTAACGAGCAGTAACTCGTTAAGTTTCAGTGACTTAGTCCTTTATGTTCGCCTGTCTATAAGGAGAGACCACACAGAAGCAGAAAGAGCAGCCGGCTCTTGGTGGCCCTGCTCGCCAGAGTCAAGGGGGAGGTGATAATTATTTGTTTGGGCTCTCCTGTTTTAGGAGAGCCGCCGCCGTTTGTTTATTTTTAAGCTGATCAGGAGTTGAACCGTGTTTGCCTTGTGGCTTTTAAGCCAGGCTGGCGAGAGAGCAGAAGCATCGCTGGCAGAGGCTGCAGGCGGCCTTTGAGCGGGGTGTCGGGGCGAGGAGCGCGGAGGATGCGCGGGATGCAGGGATGGGACCGTGCTGGGAGGCGTTTGGGATCCTCGGCTCATGATAATCATGTCTTGGAGGTGCCACACGTGGACTGTCGGCAGGCTGGAGAAGACAGGAGCTCCTGACAGCTCTCTCTAGTAGAAGGGGGATTAGGGGATGGGTTTATAGCATTTAAGCGCCCTCCTCCCCCAGCTTCACAACAGATAGCTAAAGGGGAAAAACAGTATTCTGTTTCCTCACCCTGCTCTCACTAGAGCTCTCGGCGAAAGGGAGACAAAGCCCAGGCTTATCTCCTAAGTGTTTCCCGCCGCCTTGCTTAGCTCTTTGCCTCCTCTAATTCCAGTTGTAGGCCCCCTAATTCTCCTCCGGTGTTGTAGATGGGGCTGGAAACAAGGCTGGGCACTCTGCAGGACCCACCCGCCGAGAGACCCCACAGCTCGACCCACGTCCCCGTCTCCCACTCCGGCGTGGGGCCGTCCGGAGCCACACGCAGCAGGTCAGGAGGGTGTCTGAGCTGAGGGTCGGGCATAGGGTGGCTCATCGCTAGCAGGACACTAAAGGTTCGCTGTCACCAGCCCAGTGTTTCTGCCAGTAACTCAAGCCCAAACTTTCTTATCGCCTCCCACGGGAAGGCGACGGGCAGCGTCACACATAACTCCTTGGGGCAGGAGAGCAGCAACATTGAGCTGCTACTTTAAAAAGACGGCTTGCAGAGAGGCTTTGCTGCTTGTCCTTTGCTGGTTGTACAAGCACTGCTGGGGGAAGGGGGGAGGAAAAACAACCCACAACACTGGAGACAGGCTTGAAACAACTGCGCTCTGCTGGAAGAGCGTGCGTGTGAGATATGGAGTAGATTACAGCTTGACATGGCACGTAAAAACACTCTTTCCTTTTAACACCTTTATTGCGAGTTTTAAAGGGTAATCAAGAGAGGTTCGTAGCTGTTTGCTTCGGTGCTATAAAAGGACACTGGTACCTGTGAAATCCTATGACCTACAAATAGTAAAAACAGTGTATTTTTTGCACCGGTGACCTTCTGAGCAAGGCTACATAAATAAAAGGTAAGCGAAGTGTTGGAGGTGCGTTGTAGAACAGGAGGACAGCAGGGACAGTGGTGGTTTCCACCAGAGTGAGTGGAAAAAAAAGGTGTCGTGAGCATTTGCTTAAGGGAAATGAATCAGTCCCGAGGTAGCATGGTTTGTCTGAAGTCAGTGGAACGATGCCAGCATGCGTTGGGCCTCGGAGGAATGCACGGTGCTGCTCAGAGGGAGGCACCTGTGCGAGCTCTTAGATCCTTCCCTGCCTCTCAAATCTCCATCCTGAGGTTTTCTTTACTGCTTTTCTTTTCCAGGAGGTCTGGATAGGTGGATTTAGATCTGACGGGCTTAGAAAGGACTAAAAGAAGGGATGGAAATTTAGAGAAAGATTAAATCCCAGTGGCTGCTATGAAGGCTCCTGTCATGACAGCCCCTTGGCTGCAGCCAAAGGGAGGGTCCGTGTAGCAGAGAGGTGCAGACACCTCCAGTTTGCCCATCCCTGCTTCCCCTTGGTGCCCAGCAGAGCCTCCACTGGCCATCTTCCCAGGATAGACAGAACCTTTCCATCACTTGGTGACAGCTCATGGTGCCACCGGTTCCCTGACAGCCACAGCTCTGCGTAGGAGGGAAGGGCAGTGAGATTCCCCTCCCTGCAAACTCCATTCCCCCTGGTATTACTTTTATTTCTGCTACTTTATGGTCTGTTGTTATGTTGGCTTTCCTCTTCCCTGAGTCAAACTCAATGAAAGTCTGAGAATGAAGTCGAACAAGTGAATTTTGTGGCCTTGCCTTCGCAAGGTCATGAGATTTTGCAAGAGACCAGGGGCTGGAATGCCTTGAGCTGTCAACGGCAGCGCCGCGCTTTGATTCCCCAGACACACTGCGGCTCAGGAGGGTGGATTTCAGTAAACAGGGCTCGTACAGGTACCTGGCCCTCGCTTTGACGTGGTGTTTCGAAGAAGGTGCAGGAACGGTGGTAGCACTGGTTCAGCCAGATGGAGTCTGACTCCATCCCTCTGTCTGGAAGCGAAGCAAATGCCTCTGCCCCCACTATCAGCTCTGTGCATCATATGATTCATGCTCGAGGAGTCCCAGAATTACAGCTGTAAGGCACATTGTGTTTAGGCTCACTAAAATCATTCTGTCATAAAAGGGCTGGCGTTGTGGGTGCGCTGGGGAGGGAGAAAAAAAATAAATAGACTCACAAAGATCAGGCAGGCAACCAGCCATCTTGTGCAATCAATATTCCTGCAACCGTTTCCTTACTCAGAGTCCGGTTCTTTTAAAACACTGAGCACCTTCTTGCTCAGAGCAGCTGCTTTGCTCTTCCCCAGGGGCACGGGGAGGGCACGGACCCACTGTGAGCATCCACACCGCCCGTCGTGCCCATGCAGCAGCCGCATCCAGCCTTTCCCTTCCCTGCCCTCAGCGTGCTTAAAGTGTATCAATTTTCATTTGTTTCCAAATTATCCTGAGATCGCATGACTTGATTAAAGGCTGGGTGAAGTGTTCGGTGCAATCTGGTTCATCTCCACGCCGCGCTTTTATTTTTTTTGCCACGGATAACAGGGGCCTGGGCTTGGAGTGAAGGCTCTTTTCCAAGCCTGTGTCTCGGAGCAGAGCTGCCAAGGCAGTGGGTAGCCAGCTTGTGAAAAGCATCCCAGTTATTGGATGTTTTCCTGTGTTTGGAAAGCAGAAAAAGGGTGTTTTCACCATTGCCTTTTCTCCATGAGTTTTGGTGTAAGATGCCTCGCATCTGCTTGTGTGCCCTGTGCCACACACAGCGCCTGTAGAAGCTCAGAGTCACCTTGCAGCATGCAAGAGAAGCGCTTCGGTGTCGAGCTGCTGCCAAATAAAACCCTCAAAGTAAAACTTTTCAGCTCTGGAGGGCTCCTTGGCCAAGTGCCTGGCTGGCCCTGGCTGGCTGAGCTTATGGGGACTCCCCTGGAGCAGGTCTCAAGGGGCAGCCGGTGACAGCACCACTTCTCTCTCATCCCTTTCCAACTCAGGGGACCGACTTCGGGAAGTCTGATTTAAGCTGATAGCGAGTTGCTGCTCAGCTTCATTTGTTGGTATCCCACCCGTCTGTATAATATTCCTGGATCCCTCTGGTATTTCCAAGCACTCTCACCTAGGCTTGGCTTAACTAAATCATTTTCCGTTGCCAGAGAAGCACGATCCTCGCTTCCTCCCAGGGGCGTTCCTCAGGCAGTGGGTCGCAGCCCGTACGAGCTCAGGAAAGGCAGTCGGCGAAGGAAGGGAGAAGTGAGGGGGAGGGAATCGCTGAAAACTTTATTGCAATCGAAAGCCAAAAAAATCCTGCTCCTCCGCTTTCCCGGTGCCAGGTATTCTTTGTCAGCGCACTCTTGAAACGTCTGCCTGTGCAGAGGGAGTGTGGCGACGGAGAGGTGTCACCGAAATGTTTCTGTTTGTACTTTTATGGGGAATGACTGGGAATAATAACACTTTCTTTTTTTCCCCCCTGAAGCAATCCGAAAAGACTGATGGGTTGTTCTCGATCAGAGTCTTCTCTGCAGCACACACAGGCAGTGGGTGCAGGATCGGCATTGTTGGTCTGCTTCTGTTTATTACTCTACCAGGTCCAGCTGCCATTAGTCATAAAGTCATACTACAGTTAACCACTTTCCAAATTCATCCTGGGGACACCTCTCCAAAATTATTTCCATGCTGGTCATTTGCCGTTTATTTCCTTCTCCTCTGTTTTCTGTCTCAACAAGTTTTTAATCTATGACAGCGCTTTATCTCCCAACCCCATGATTATAAAATTTCCTTCAGAGACTCCACTGAAGGGCTTTATCAAAAGCCCTTTGAACCTCTCCATAAATTAGAATCTCTGTTCTCCTTTTCCTACCATTTTGTTAACTCTTTCAGGGGTTCACAGGGACAAGGAAGGTTTAATTCACCTTCACCACGACCAGATTCCCCTCTTTTTTCATTTACTCAAGCCGGTTAATTTAAGTGACTCTTTTGGCATTCTTTTCTCTTGTTATCACCCCTCTCTCTCCCGTCCCAACACATCCAAATGACTGGGTTGGGACTACACGTTGGTGCTCTCCTGATTGGGGTATGGCCTTGGCTGAGCTCACGGTTCCTCTCTACCTGGCACCAGTGACTGATAACGTGGAGCAGATCCTGCTGATGCTTAATGAGCAGAGCCCCAGCTGCCGGAGAACCGTGCTGATGGACTCCAGCCCACACGTGACACCATCTGTTTTTTTTGTTGTTTTGCTGGCAAGAGACGCTTTATTCTCACCAGTATTTGGCATTCTCAGATGATCTTCTTGTGCTATTTCTCCTTTTGCTGCTCTTTGCCTGCTGCCTGGCTTCTCGCTTTGATAGGAGGTGGCCCTTGCTCCCTGGCATTAAGAAGAGATCAAAGGAGTAGGTAGGAGCAACCTTGTCTGAAGGACAGGGTGTTGGACTGGCACTCTGGAGCCCTGGATTATTTCTCCCTGCCTCTATTCTTGACCAGATAAGTAACCCGGGGTGAGTCACTTCAATTCGCCTTAGCCCTCCCCTTTTCCCTCCCACACTCTTTCTGTCTCTGCAGCTCAGATTTTAATATATCTAGTGCAGGAAATTGTCTCTCGCCGTGTGTTTGCACAGCGCCTGTTGCAATGAGATCCTGGAGGAAAAATCATAAGTCAACTTGGAAATCTCTTGCTCGAATATCTGAATCTCCTTTCCTTCTTTGATGGATTCTTTCCTGTAGCTTCTTCTCTGGCTGCGTGTGGATAATACACAATTATTCCCTTTTTTCCTTTGTTGTGTTTCAGACAGTTGCCGAGAAAAGGAGGAAGGTTTAAGTGGCTTTGCCCTTCCTCTCCATCTCCTTCCCGTAGCACCTGTTGAATGCCAATGGTGGTTTCTGTCAAAGTTGACCAAGAAGTGACCGTTTCCCTAAAACTTTTGTGAAAATAAATGGCAGTAGGACATAGGAGGAGACCATTAGCGATTCCCACTAGAGCAGTGGGTGTTCTAGCAAGCACTCCTTTCTGGGCAGAAGCCTGAGGATCCAACCTGGAGACAGCTGCTCGGTACCCAGAGGAGGTGATAAAGCTGTCGCTGGTGTCCACACATTAGCGGATGCTGGAGAAACAGGTCAGCAGAGGTGAACAGAACCGTTGGGGACAAGCGAGGGATGAGATGGTGTCTGCACCTTAGTATAACTTAGTTAAAGCAGGCAGTGAAACAACCGTGGGTGAAGATCTGCTGGAAACCAGGACACGCTCGTTCCATTCTAGTGCTCGTGGCCATACGTGCTTCTTGCAACAGATGTGTCTTCTGGCGAGTGCAAGGCGCTGAGCCTCCTGTGAAGCTGTTTGGAAATCCCTGCCTTCCTCCCACTCTTTGCACACACACTGAGCTCTCGGGCAGAAAAGGGGGAAGATGTTCCCTGCTTTTGTATTTTCCCCTCTAGATATCTCCTCAATGAAAGTGTAGAAAGGTTGGGATTTGGGGCTTATTAATCACACACCCTACTATCAGCTGAGTGTAACAAACCACCAGTTTTGGATGCCCTGATTTTTTTCTGAGTGGGTGGTTTGCAAGATAATGGAGCTGACTTTCTGGAGCGCTGCAATATCCTTCCACCAAATATTTGGCTGCTCAGCAACCCTGAATACTGAAGCCTTCGAGGCATTTTTGAGTTGAGAGTGTGGAAAACGAGGAACCCTGAATGAACAGACTCGTGAAAATTAGAGGTTCCTCTCTGCTGTGCCTCAGTTTACTCATAGGTAAATTGGGCAAAGTAATCCTTGGGCTTTAGCTTCAGGGGCCCCCAAGTCAGAATTCTTCATGCTTCAAAGTCCTTGAAGGCACTTGAATGAGAGACTCCAGACCTGGTAATTACAGAGTGTTGTGCTTTCATGAGGCTATGAGATAGGGAAACCTTTGCCAGGCAAGGTTTGGAGAAGAAAATCAGCGTCCCGCTGCCAAACCCTTCGAGGAGAAAAGGGAAGATTTACTGTTGCGAGCGTCAAAATCAGCTGTTGTCATTTAAGGCCATTGCAAATGGATTCGTGGCAAGATGTTGTTTGCACAAACCTGCCTACCAGGAGGAAAGAGCAGCCTTGCCAAAGCAAGGGTGGTAGTGGTGGTGGTAGTGGTGGGATTTGCATAGGAGCAGGTTAGGAAGGCAGTGCCTGCCCAGTTGAAGTCAGCTCAGCTCTACCAACCCAGCCCAAGCTCTGCTCATTTCCCTAAGCTGGATTTTTTGGCTCCTTTCCTTGAAAAACATCTTCTCAGGGAGAGAGAGAGAGAGAGAAAGGAGGTCAGCTGTGTCAGAGGATGTTTTGCCTGTCTCCCTTAGGACTCGGTTACGGATTTAACACGAGATTTCCTTAAAGCCCTGGGAAAAAAAACAGGCTTCCAATTGTAGGTCAAAGCTGTGATTCACCCCTTCGTTTCTACTTTGCTTTGGGATGGAGGGGAAGGAATTTGGGTCGGTTCTGCCCTGTGCCAGGGCGTCTCTGCGCCTTGCTGGCTGCGATGTGGTCATGGGATGTGGGAAGGAGGTAGAAGCGGGGCTCTCCTGCCCGAGGCGCTGTGTCTCATCCCTCTTGCCCTTGCTGAAGAGGGAGATGTGGCCCTCAGAGGTTGATTTTCATCCCTTGTGCTGTGCCTGAAGTTGAAGATAGACAAGAGAGAAGAGGGGATGTCTGATAGACAGGAGAGAAAAGGGGGTGTCTGATGTTGTCACTCTTGCCCGCGCAGACACAAAACATGCCTTGGGTCTTCCATTTGCTTGGCTGTAGGAAAAGCTGCAAGACCCCTCCCTGCTCATACTGCTGAGAGCTCTTTTAGAGGTGCCATTCAGGAGCTTGCTGCATCAAGCAAGGTGTCAGTGCAAGATGATAAATGATGAGGTGCCTGCATTTAGTGCTAAGGGCCCATTAAAAATGAGACACCTTTGAATTCACAGGGTAATAACAGGCACGGGGTGCGGGCTATTGCTCTGTTTTGCAGCAGAAAAATGATAAATGTTCCTGCAGAAAGAAGCACCACACCCCTCTCCACCAAGACACCCTTCCCTCTCCCATCAAAATTCCTGGGTCAAAGGGAAGGCTTTGATTTCCCTGTTAACACACAGCCAGGAGAAAGGCACGCTAGGTGCGAAAGCCACCTGCCCTCGGTGCAAACCTGGCCACGGAGATGTGCAAAGAGCGAAGGCTGCGAGGCAATTTGGCTGTCACTCATCTTCTCAGCAGCTTCGGAGTGATGTGTGTGTGTGGATGCATGTGTGCAAGGCCTCTAGGGAAACTAGCACTTGCGGTGAAAAGCGCAAACAACTTCTTTCGCCGTTTCCTTTCTTGAAAAATAAAAATGAAACTCAAGAGTTGCCTCTAGAGGAGTTAAAAAACCCCCCTTGGGTCAATCTTTTTGGGGTTCATCTACTTGCAAGGGGCTGAGTGTGGCCCTTGGAAAACCCACTGCTGATGATTTTGCTCAGTGCCAATCTCCAGGTCTTTTGATCTTTACACATTTAGAGTTTGCCCTGAAGGCTGGAGAAATTAATGGGAGCCTTTCTCCCGTGTAGTGGGTATTCGCTTAGGGACTGATTAACTGATTTTTAGGTTTGTTGACTGTGCCCCTTATCATGGATTCAAAGTACGCCACGAAAGTTTAGTGAAATATTAAAATAGGATATTCATTGACAAGAGTGACCCTGTGTGTCACGCAAGAAAATCTGCACATTCAGAAGTGTCTTCTGAACGTCCTTAACTCCTTCCAAATCTGCTGTTTCCCAGCCATGTGCTCCATCTTCAGGGCTTCTTTGGCTGGACAAACTTTCTGATCATGGCAGGTCTTGGAGTAGGCTTAGAAAATGACTGAGGCTTCTGAGCACACCCTTTTCCGCTCCTGGAAATTATGTCTAGGCTGCTCACATCCTGACTTCCCAGACGTGGTCATTGAATGTATGCAGATAGGTTGTGTCTCGGGGAGATGCAGCAAACCCAGCGCTGCTGGGATGATGCCTTGGTTGTGTTGTGTGTGCTCTGCAGAAGGGGAGCCGCAGTAGGAAGATAAATCCAGCATGCTTGTGACCTGACAGGGCAGCAAGGCAGAACATGCACACGTTTCCATCTGGGAAATCCTCAACGGAATAAAAAAGTGGATCTCCACCAAGAGGTAACCACATCCAGGCTTTGGTGAATGGAGGTGAGAAGCGGGTTGTCTTGCTAAGGGCCTCTCGCTGAGCAAAGCTTGCTGTCAGCACTCTCCCCTTCACAACCTCCTCCTGGTATAAACTCCAGCACCTCCAGTGATCCCAACATGCAGGAGGGGAAGTGGTTTCTCTGAGAGGCAGGGTCCAGATCTTTGAAAGCTTGAGGACAAGACCTTGAACTTGACTTTGTGGATGATCTGAGATCACCAAACACAGGCGTAACACATCCTCTGTCTGAAACTTTGGCCAGCAGTGGCTAAGTACCTCCATGGAGACACACTCTGTGGTGTCCAACCTGACTCCAGGGTGGCTGGAAAAGACCCGATTCAAAGTAGTATTACATTCCATCCTGTTCTTCCCCCACCAATCCTAAAGAACATCTCTGCCTCTTCCCTCAGAGACGTCTACTCTACAGAGTAGTCATAGCCAAGTGCTTGAGCTGGCGCATTCACATCGCCGATGAGGAAACAGCCACATCTCTGCTCTGCTGTTGCTGCTCTGCCAGCGCTGATCCTTCTGGGCATAGACTCTTTGCCTTGGGTTTGCTCATTGTGAGTGACCTACAAAAATGGGACCCAAAAAAATGTCCTGGAAAAGCAAAAATCACCCCAAACCCTTTTATTTTTCAAGTTTCCACAGAATATTCTTGGCCTCGTCACTTCCTGCAACATCTTCATTGGGAGAATCAGGCTCTGAAAAGGAATCCAGTAGGGAGAGGTACCCCTGCTCCTTCCAGGTTATAAAAGATTTAACTCCTCTCTCCGTCCCCCAAACCCCTTTGTGATATCCTTGTTGATCTTCTTCGCAGGGCTAAGTTTTACCACGGAAGACATGAACTCTTGATTATTACCCAATAATGGTGTTTTCCATCGGTGAAACAGTGAGTTACGAATCTTACTTACCCTAGAGAAGGCTCTCTGAAGTTGCACAGCATATTTTTCTGGCCAGAGACTCAAAACTCAGCTATTAGGAGGAAGCAAGCTGTGAAATCTCTCTCCAGGCATCTGAAGAAGCCTTAAGAGATTTTCAGAAGTGCCGAACCCTTAGATGTTCCCAAAGATTTTAGAGGAATCTCGAGTGCTTGCCTCTGGCTATAACCCCAGCCCAGGGCTTAGGGCTGTCGCCAGGAGCAGAGGGACCTGTTTGCAAATCCTTCCCTCCTCTCCCCGCTTGCCTCACATGGGTCAGGTTCTCTACACTTTCCTAGCCCCAGGGAAGCAAGAATCCTCCTGTGAGGCGTTCCCAGTCTTTTCTGTTGAAACTGTTTGACTTTCTGTAATTGGGAAATCGTCACTGGAATGAGCCTAAGAATAGACAGAGGGTGATGAGAAACCTTCTCGGGGCTTTGGTGAGAATGGGTGACTTTGGCTCTGCTGCCTATGGCTAGAGAAGGGTCGCAGCTGAAGATCCTGAGCAGAACATGGCACCTATCAAGCTTTAGATGAAGATGCTTACAGCAGCTTAGGACCTGGTGTTTCTCCTGCATGTGGCGTCCTACACCCTGTGTGTCCCATATCTGAACTCTTTTCTGCCCAGGAGCTCTGTCCTGGGAATGTGGGCACACAACGTGGGCATGTGGGATCCATCAGGAGACCTCAGTTAGGCTCTGCCACATTGTGTGTCTTTTCAAATACAACTTAAGGCGCCCACGCTGGAAGAGAGCACCCAAAGGTCCTGTTAAGCTGTGTTTGTATGAGGTTGGGTGATGAGATATCGGGCTGCGTTGCTTGCTCACCAGATGTTTTTGGCTAGGGGCTACTGAAATTCATTCCAGCCTGCTCTACAGAGGGGATGGGACCCTCAGCAACATCCCCCATGCCCTCAGCCTGAATGGCTGCAGCCAGCCCTTCGTCCAGGAGTGCTGAATGTGGGCCTGAGTGGTCCTGGCTCGCCAGACGCCACACTTGAGAGCTGGCTTTGAGGAGGGCTTTCAGCAGGCACTCCAAGGTGGCAACAGGCCCTTGGGTTGGGAGATGGGGAATGCAGCCTTTGTCCTCTTCACAGATGAAGATGGCAGCCGGGTCCAGCCGGATTCCAGAGGCATCTGGACAGCCTCTGTCATCGAGGTGAGATGGTTGGGGGAGGGGGATGACAGGCCAGGGCATAAGGGGGGGTTATCTCCCCTCTGACTTCTTGGCTAGGAGGGGACAGCTGAGAATTGGAGGAGGCCAGGGATGAAGCGGTGGGAGGCTGTAGTGTGGTGGCCGCAGAGCTTGGGCACCCTGCGCAGCCAAGGAGGTGCTGAAAAGGGGCTCCAAGGGGTCGGCTGTGATATTTGCCTTCCTGGGGCAAGGGGTGGCTGAGGGGAGTGTATCAGTCAGGGTGATCTCTCTGTGCTTCATGTCATGCTGTAAGAATAAGGGGAAAGGGAGTAAGAAGCAGGAGAGAGGGAGGTGGGGAGGTAGGGGGGTGGAAACAGAGAGGGGGAAAAAAAAAACACCAACAAAAAAAGCCAAGTGAACCTGCTGGCTTCCCCAGACTACGTGGCACCACTGGCCATTTCTGTAGGCTATAGGGGTTGTCAGAGTAAGCCGTAAGGACAGGTGTAAATCTGTCCTGTCATTCCACCCTTCCAGCATCTTCGCACCTGAAGGGCTCCCATTTATTGCAGAGAGCAAGCAAATAAACCCAGCCATCGCTTTGACTCGCCAAGGGCATGCAAAGACACCCCAGGCCGCCAGTTAACCTCCGTCTTCTGCCATTCCCCTCCCTCCCGTGCGGTGCTTTTACAGCCAGCCTCAAAGTAACCCCCCCGGTCCCGCTGTTTGTTAAAGCAAAGCAAATAAGGGTTATTGCAGCTCAAGACCAAAATCCACTTGTTTGTAGTCTGATTTTGAGCTGTCACTCCCAGCAGAGAGAGGGCAGGGGGAGGGCTGGAGGTTGGCCCCAGCCCAGGGCAAGAGAGGCCATTTGTCTGCCAGGAGGAGAGGGGGTTCGGCAGCTTCCAGGGCTCTCCGGGGCAGGCAAGGGGAGGGGGGATGCTACAGGCCTCTCTGAATCAGAGGAACATCTGCAGAACGACCCCAAAGTGTGTGTCGGGTGGGGACGTGACCTCTGGATATGGTTTCCCCGCTCAGCCACGCAAGGCGGGTCCCTTCGCCCAGCTCCTTCCTCTCCTTCTCCTTCCCCTTGCAAATTGTGCCGTTGGTTTTTGTCGGCAAAGCCGGAGCGAGAGGCTTTTCTCTCCCTCTTTAAGAAGCCATCCGCAGCATCAGCCTCCCCATGGTTTTCATTAAGAAGGGGATGGTGTGTTTCCCATCAAGAGCGACTTTAATCTTGACTTGAGTTCTGAAAGCTAAAGGTTTGCAGTTTTCTTCGGCCACCTTTGATTATTACTTCTTCTTGTTTTCCAACTCAATATTATAGATCCTCCCTCCCGGGTAAAGTCCTTAATGGCCCGGTCCATTCCCGCTCCCCCAAGTACCCATTCTGTGGATGTAGCAAACTCTAATTAATTCTAACTTATCTCATGACTTGTCAGCATCACATGTTTGATCCTGTTTAGAAACCATATTCCCAGGGGATGCAAAGACTTGGGAGTAGGTTGATGCTACTCAACAGTGATTTAATGGACGCATTAATGCCGAGACAGATAACTGTGTAGCCATGTTAAGTAATACATCAAGAATCTTTCCAGAGAGGCAACTTTACAGGTCACTGCAGAACTGCTAACTGATATTAACCCGCTTCGCATTGGGCTGGGAGTTCACACACTTTCTTTTGTTTGTTTTTTTTCTCGAGCAGCCTCTTCCCATTCCCCCCTGGAAGGGATGGAGATATTAGACGCCTAATGACAATGTTTCACACGCGGGGGTTGGGGTGAGGAGGACAACAGGCTTGTTAGCCGGGTTGAATTTAAGCACACCCAATTACTGGCCCCGAGGAGCCCGGGAGCTGCTGCCCGGCCACGGGGATGCTCCGGGCTCTGCTGGGATGTCGGGGCAGCTCCTGGGCATGGATGGGGATGAGCTCTTCTTGCAAAGCTTCCCCTTTCCGACGATTTTCATCCCCTCCAGCCCGGGAGGGGATTTTCTCTGCCTCTACTCCAGAGGGAGGGGGATGTCCGGCGAAACCTCTCCTTCTGTCAAGCTCCATCTCGGGATGGCGAAGGGGGGACAGGACGGGGACATGTCCCGGTGGCCCTGGAGGCCTGGGAGGTGGCCGGGAGGACGGTAGCAGTGCGGGGGAGCAGCTCCCGCGGCCCCGGCGGCTGCTTCTGGCCCCGGGACCGGTTGTGGCTCAGCCCCGGAGGAGGGATGCGCTGAGCCCGGGGGACGGGGATGTCCCTGCGGCTCCGCGCTGGCTCCAGCAGCGGATTTGGCTGGTGGGCAAGGTCCGTCTGGCCGTCCCTTGGGCTCTCCCAGGCCCAGGCGGGCTGCTAGGGCTGGTCCCATCACCATCATCTCTGCCGTGCCCGCCGAACCACTTTGTCCGGTACCTCCCGGCCCCGTCCCGCCGAGTTCCAGGACACGGAGCGACCCTCGATGGGTCTCCCCGGGGCCACCTCACTTTGTCCCTCCCAGTCCTGGGGGGCAGCAGAGTCCCTTCCCCAGCTGGGAGCACGCAAAGCGGCTCGGGGCGAGGTGGGGGGAACCCAGAGGCAGCGCTGAGTTCCCGTGGGCTGAGGGCTCCCCCTCTCTGCTCCCCTCGCTGCAGCCCGGCCGGGCTCCGAGCGGCACCGGGGGGACCCCGTTGAGCGGCTGCCACCCCCCGAACCCCCTGCTCCGGGCACCGGCACGGCGGGGACGAACATTTGCCTTCGTCGCCCAACAGTTCCCCCCCCACCCAACCCCGTGAGGACTCTTGTCCCGCTGCTGGAGGGAAGCCGCTGCGGGTCTCTCCTTTCCCCCCGTCTCTTTTTCCCCCTCTCCCACCTTCCTGCCAGCCGGACCCTTCTGGAGGGCAAGAGCCTGGGGATTCACCTTGCTGAGAGGGAAGGGAATCTCCCTTCCTGCAGGCGAGGGGAGCCCCTGGCAGGGCTCAGCTGGCCCCGGCCCGGGGGGCTCCGCTGCCCCGTCAGCCGCCGGTGGAGCTGCCCGGGGAGCCCCGCTCCTGGTTGCGGGCACCGGGGACACCGCGGGACACAAGCCGGGATTTCCTTGAGGAAAACAGGCCGGGGAAGAGCAGAAAGTCGGCCGGCAGCGCCAGGCTTTCGGCGGGGCGGGCAGGGAGCGGCGGCCGGGTGGGCAGCGGGGACCGCCCCGTCCAGCTCCGCGGGGAGAGCTCCCTCCGGACACGGGCCCGGCTCTTTCTCTACTTTTTTGGGGAAAGGCAGAACCTGGCGGAGCGTGGAGACCCAGCCCTTCAAAGAAGGGTGCAGCCCCATATGTCCAGCCGAGGCTCCGAGGGGCCGCGGGCAGCCCCGGCTCGGGGGCTCCGGGGGCTCCTCCCAGCTCGGGGGGTGGTTTCAGCCCCTCGGAAAAGGGGGTCTCGGGGGTTTTTTCCTCTCTCTCTCTCTCTTGCGGGCCGTTTGCAGGGCGAAGGGAAGGGAAGGTGCAGTGGTTTGCCCAGGTTGCGAGGGGAGGATTGTGTGCCACTGTTGATTAAACGCTCTCCCCGCAAGATGCTATCCGACATGAGATAATGAGGCTCTGTGACCGGCCCCAGGTTCCCTTTAAGTTTTCCCATGGACTCGAGCTGTCGCCAGTTCACAAAACGACAGTGTAAGACAGCACCACGCTACTCACATCCAATTTACGGCGCACAAAAGCTGATCCCCAAATCCCCACTAACAAACCGGGACCCGCAGACAATTCCGATAATGTTTAGTTTTTATTCATTTCGCGACTAATTAACTGGAATCCCACCTCCTTTCCACCCGCCCCCCCACTCCTTGACAGCGCCCAATTAATCCGCAATGTATGTCAAAGGTCTGGAACCCACTGTAAACTGCTAAACCCTTGCAAAGATTTGTGTGTCTCTATATTGATCTGATTAGGACCCGCTTTTTTTTTCCCCCTCGTTATTACTGTGTGCAAAATAAAACCGTCGCGCTATTTATTTTCTTCTTGTTGTTGTCGTCGTCGTCCCCCAAAGCTTTACTTTCTCTAACTCTAATAGGATTTCTCCAAGGCGCCTTCAAACCACCCTGGGTGTTCAGGAAGAGGCTTGGGGTTTGGTTGAGGTTATTTATTCGGATTTTTTTTTTTTCATCAGGGGTTCTAAAGGGATCCAAGCGAAATGATCTGCGAGACAGGAGGGGAGAGTGTGCGATGGGATGGGGGGGGTTCGACTCAATCTGGATTCGAGAAAAGTAACAGGAGCAGGGAGGGATGTGAGTGGGGTGAAGGTTTTTGAAGGCTAAACCTTTGGTTTTGGAGAGGATCTCTGGCGGTGCCAGAGATCCCCGGGGCCGGGGCTGCCGCCGCTCCGCCGTGGTTGAGGCAGCTCGTTTCTAATCTTCGGCGGGAGCGAATATAAAAGAGGAATTTATTAGCTTTCAGGCCATCAGAGGAATAAACATTGATTTTATTGACCTAATTATGGGCCAAATGACTCCTTCCATCGATCACGTAAAATACTTCATTTGGAGAAAAACAGGCGCGGGCGCCCGGAGGCGGGGAGGAGAAGCGGGTGGATGTGCTACAAGAAAGAAAAAAAAAAAAAAAAAAAGAAAAAAAGAAAGAAGGAAAAAAAAAAAGGAGAAAAAAAAATAAAGGGAAAGAAAAGCAAAAGCTCGGAAATATATAGAGGGGGCTTTAATGCAGTTAACTAACGTGCCCGTCGCGCTGGAGCTCCAGCCCTGGCTCCCAGACGTTCCAGTGCGGATGTTTTGCAAACTAAAGCTTTTATGCCGAATTCCAATCCGGCCAGTCAATTTGGCTAAAATAGCATTAACCAAATGGACAGCGGTTTAGTTAGATTCCCTCCCCCTCGATTTTATAGACAAGAGAGGGGAATGACTCGAACTGTATTTTACAGGCACAAGACAACACGTCGTTCGAGCCCGCGAGCAGCGATTGCTCGTAATTAAGAGTGGGCTCAGACGCTAATAAAGAAGCAAACGGGCTCTTTGCTCTGCTTCAACCCCAGCTCCTGGTCCCAGCGCTTTTGCTGCGGGGTGGGATGGTCCCTTCTCGGCGAGGGAGGGGGCGGTGGGAGCACCTGAAGGCACCTGCCCAGGGAAGGGACACAGAGAAGGGCTCTGGGGCCACCGCCTCCTTGCCAGGACGAGCAGGGCTCAATGAACCGTGATTTTAGAATTTTTTCAATATATATTTTTTTAAGCCCCTTTCCCTTTGCTGACGGGTGGCAGTGAGACCTGCCGTTGGGTTTATTTGCTTGCCATTTGGGGTTGGTTGTTTTTCGACGGTGCGGGGCGAAGAGGCTCTTTGCGCAGCGTGTTCGCTCCCTTCTCAGGGCACCTGAAACATTCGAGCTCGCACAACTTCACCTCAGCCTTGACTGTAGCGAGCAGAGTGGGGGATATTTTTAGCCGAGCTGATTTTGTAAGGCTGGATCTTGCCCTTCGCGGTCCCTAAGCTCGGCTTAGCGCTTCCCTCACCCTGCCGCGTTTTTCCTCCCTCCCGATGAGCTTTGCAGCTCGGGGGCTGCCTCCTGAGCTCCCAACTTGGACGGCCAAACTCTCAGCGCCTGGAGCTGAACTCTCCCGATCCTTTTCGTCCCCCTTTTCCCCACCACCCACCCCCGGGCCCGGCTATTCTGCATCCCCCGCCGTTTCCCGGTGGAGGAGGCAGAGATGCTGCCGCCGGGGCACGCATTGTCTCGCAGCCCATAAACGCCTGCCTGTCACTTCTAATAGCTCTTTTATTGCAATTCGTTAAGATGAGCGGTGCCACTGCTCCAGCCGCTGCCCCCCTCCGAGCTCTCCCAGCCAGGGGAGGCAGAGCCGGGGCTGGGGCTATCGGGGGGAGCCGGGCCGCTCAGGTGAGCCCCGTTCGGGCAGGTGAGAGAGGGCAGCCCCGGCGCCATCCCGTGGCCGGAGCCCACGGAGCGTTCGGAGGGGTGAGCCCGGCCCTCGGTGGGCTCCGGCCGCGGGGACCCCCGCCCCCCCTCCCCGGCCTCGGGGTTCAGCCGCCGTTCAGCCTCTGCCCCCTCCTTCTTTCCCCCCCCTCCTCCTCCTCCTCTCTCTCATTAAGATAGGGCTTTATGCAGAACATCTGTAAAGGAAGGCAAAAGAAATGACAACACTTTTACACCACTTCCTACTTAACTCGGCTTTTTATGTGGGCTGCGTTGGATTTTCCGACGCTTTGTACTGCTCCAATCTTGTTTGGATGTTTGTACATGTAATACTCGGCCCACTGCGGCTCTTGGGACGGGCTTGGCTTGTATTTTCTTTCTCTTTTTTTTTCTTTTTTTCCCCTCTCCCCCCTTGTCCCAGCCTGCAGACAGGGTCTTTCACAATATTCCCTGCTCACTTTGCAGGATTCGTGCTGCTTCTCTAACCCAGCGCCGGGCCAGGGGCAAACGGCTCCACAAGTGGCGAGCATTAATCACGCCTTGTCTTTACAGAAGGGGAGCTCCATGCACGGTGCACCCACTTCTTGGCTCTTCAAATCCCCCCCTTTTCTCCTTTCAGCCCGTCGCCTTCCTGTCTCCACTGAGCAGCATTTTTCCCTGACCCGGGATCCGGACAATTGTCCTAATGGTATTTAAAGAAAACACGGATTAAACATTCATTAATGCTTTTCTGCCTTATTTAGAAGGTAACCTCAGGAAGCACGAAGCGTGTGTCAAGCCTCATTCTAACGAGCGAAAATGCTTTTTTTGGCGGTGGGAGAGGTGAGGGAGGTGGGTGGTTCCCATGGACCCCGAGGTGATTTGGGAGCCTTGATGATCCGGGAACCGATTTCCCGGCTGATTTTGAGCTCCCAAACCCCGCGATTGGGAATTGGTACCAAAGTGGTGCGAAAGTAGCTGCTATCACCAGCAGCTCTTTCCCCTTCTTAGCCAGAGGCTCAGGAGCGATGCCCGCACCCCCACTTTATTTTTTCCTATCCCACCTCCCAGTCTAACTGGGATCATTTCTTCCTAGACCGCCGCTTTTTTGTGTTTGTTTTCATTTTTCCGAGCTCGCCTGGGAGTTTGAGCTTCTTTTTAAGACCATACCATTAAAGAAGCGGCTCCAGCAACAGGTGAGCGAGAGGTTTGCAGTGGTAGGAGGGAGCTGGTGGTCCCGGGAGGGGGCTGAAGGCACCGAGCCGCCCGGGCGCGCATCGACCGCGGACAAAGATGCTCCGGCGCCGGAGCAAGGGCGAACCCGGCGGCTCCTCGCTAAAACCTACTGCTGAGAAAACTACAAAGAAATAAATACACCTATCCCCGACCTCCTCAAAGCTTTCCCCCATTCTAATCCCGGTTCGAAAAAGCGGCTTCGCAGAGCCGCCCCAATCTTGTTTACACCTGCGACGCGAAGCTGCCTGAATTCTGCTCCGCTCGCCTTTAATTGGAAAGCTTTTCCGTCTGCCCCAACTCCCGCATCATCTGGGTTTAATAAACGTTCCCAACACCCCCGCTGCTCCAGAGAAACGCCGTGGCAGGAGTCGGCTCTGCCCGTGTTTCTGAATCCCAGCAGAAGAGTAATTACCGTAGGAGCAAGAGTGGCCTGGGACTTGGTGGGGTTTTTTTGGTCCAGGAGAAAGGAAGGGGGGGCACGGGGAGAAAGAGAGAGAGAGAAACCTGGCCATGAAGTGGGGTTCGTAAAGCTTCTATATGTGTCCACACACTCACACACACACGCATATATATAGAAAAGCAAGGAGCAAGTGCAAGATCGAAAGCAGAGCCTGGCTTTGCCGCAGCCACGTGTGCCATTAAAAGCAAATCATTCAAAGTACTTTTAAACTATAAAAACATGGGATCTTTCCCCCTCTGATACTTCTTTTTTTTCTTTTTTTTTTTCTTTTTTTTTGGGGGGGAAGGATACAGATCCCGTCTCCCCTTCTCAGATGACCTCGAAGGACCGGTTTTTTCACTTTTCCCATGGGTGCGCGTTTGCGCTTTCCGGAAATCAATCTAAAGTTTGTTCAAAATCCTAAATTAAAATAAAACAGCGCTGCAAAAAAACCTCCCACGCCCTGAAGACAGAGAGGACCCCCCTCCTACACACACCCCCCTCTTTTTTATTTTCCCTAGCTGGTTTTTTGTTGTTGTTGTTTGGGTTTGTTTTTTTTTTTTTAATTTCCATCTTGTTCCGCTCCCCACGGAAAATGATCTCCGGAGGGTTTTGCTGGCTGATGTGTGTGGATGTGGGAGCGTGTAGATGAAGGAGGTTTCTGGAGAAGCGCAGCGGGGCTGCCACTGCCCCGACGTGCCTGGAGATCCGGGGGATTTCGGCGGAGCTGCCCCGGCACCGGGGTTGAGGGTGTGGGCTGCTGGTTCCGTGTCCCCCTCCACTGTCCCTGGCTGGCTCAGCCCCTCGGGGAGTTGTTCCTTTGCAGCAGGGAGAGTTAAGGAGCGGTGGGGAAGGAGGAAAGGACTTTTCTCCCTCCAACATCTTCTTGGAGCGCCGCTGGGACGGAGCCTGCAGCGCCCTGCCATGCCCGTCGGGTTTTTTCAGCCTTCGGCTGACCGAAGCGGTCAAGTTCTTTAGCCAAACGTGCCGCTGTCCTGCAGTTTCCCAGGGCTGAGCTGGCACATTTCGGCGGCTTTTTGCAGCCCTCGTAGGAAGGCAAGGCGGGGGAAGCCCTTCCCTCGCCCTGCGCTGGCAGATGCCAGGGGTCAAACATACAGAGGGGCTGCAGGGGAGGGAAAAACCCTCCGACACAACCCGTTCCCAGCCGCCCCCAAATCTCTGAACTGAGGCATTGATAAAAATGAACGCGCTCCCCTCCTTCCCCAGAAAATCGATGGGGTTTAAACATTTTCTTTCTTGGCGCTGGGGATAGTTTGGGCTCTTTCTTGCTTCATGCAAAGGGGGAAGGAGCGAAATGAAATGAAGGGGGACACGGTTCATAACTGCTCCAGGGGACCCGGAGCTCCTCCGCTGCCCAAATGTGTTGGGAGCATTCTCCTTTAGCATTTTTTTAAATTTATTTAATATTTTTAATGCCCTGCGGAGAGGGAGCGATCCCGGGCGGGGGTCCCGGCTCCGGCTTTCGGGGTCCGGGGTAATTCTCTCGGGCATGTCGAGGACTCGGGCTTGGTAACAACCATCGCAGGAATTGTCCGCTGCCTCTTCTCCTCTTCTCTTTCATCTGTCTCCTGCCTTGGGGTGTGCGGAGGGGGGTGGTGGTGGTTATAGCTCTTTTTAATTGAAACCTAGTAAGGAAAATAGTAATGGATACCAGGCTCCGATGGAGAATACGTGTCCGCGGCTACATGATGAGTGTTAGTTCAGCAGACTTTAAGAAGCCAATTCTTCTTCTCTGTCATTTCGCTATTGACAGCGGCCCCTATTAGATTTACCATGTCCTTTTGCAACAGCTGGTCCTTCACCACCACCCACCCCCCTCCCCGGCCCTTCTCTACCTCCCCCGGGCTGAGGTATCAATCGATGGGCGGCTGAGTTGGTGGCATCTTGAAGAAAAAGGGAGCAAAGTGTGTGTCAGCGGCGGAGCCAGAGGCTCCTGCCTCCCCCTGCCTTGCTTTGCTCCAAGCCGGGGTGCCCGGGGGTGCTCAGCACCGCTCCGCACCCCCGGGGGTGCTGCTGCCGCCGTGGGGCGAGGAGGACACCCCGGAGGGGGGGGTGGAGATGGGAAAGGCTCCGGTTCTGGGTTGTTAAAGAACACGGCTGATGGTCAAAGCAGATAAAAGCGGGTTCTTTAGCGGGTGCTCTCGAGTGCCTTGTTCTACTGGGTTTGCAGGGAGGGAGAGGGGAGGCAAGAGGGGGGGAATGCCGCAGCTGGAGAGCTGCAGGGCTGGAGGGCTCCTGCTGCTGTTGCTGCTGCGGGAGGAGCCGTCCCTCCTCGGTCCTGTTGGTGTGTTGTGTGTGTGTGTGTTTAAATAATTGAATAAACGTCTCCACTCCTTTCCTCCTTGTCCCTCGCACGCAGACCCCCACACAAAGCCGGCATTGAAAAGATAGATCTGTTCGACTATAGGAAACGACAATTAGTGCTACTTCCTGAGCGGCAAACTCCATGGATAAGCCTGGCTATTTAGGAAGAAAAAAAAAACACCAACAAACCAACAACCCAAACCCCAACCCTTATCCAAATAGTGAACTCTAGTTACAATTCCTGCTCGGGCAACGGTGGTGGAAGCAGAAGGATGGGTGTAAAGAAGGTGAGGGAGGGAGCAGGGCTTTCATTTCGCCTCCACCAGCAACACACCGGCGAGAAGGACAAGGCTGAGTGTGCAGTGGGTGATGCTTTGTGGTGAGGAGCAATCGAGCGCTGCAAAAACGGCTCGAAAAAGGTTAAAAAAAAAATTAAATAAGTAAAAGAAAGGGATGTGAGGTGGGGAAGGTGAAGGACTGGCCCCAAACCTTGCTGTGCCCCGGTCGGTGAGGCCAGGCCAGGCCGGGAGCTGGAGGGGATGGCTGCAGGAGGTGGCTCTGGGAGCTCCTGGGTTTTCTTTTCCCACCGGTGGCGAAGTGGAGGCGACTGGAGAGTGTCGGAGCCGGCTGGGGACAGGGAGAAGGTGAACACAGGTCTGGTGGGGAAGGGAAGAAGGCAGGGCAGGGCCGGCAATCTGAGCGCCAGTCCTGGTCGTGAGGGAAACGAAAACTCGTAATCCTGGAACTCCTGATGTTTGGGCTCCCACCAGTGCCGGTCCCTGGCAAGAGCTGGGCCAGACTGGGGCGGGGGCTCAGGAGGAGCGAGGAGCCAGGGGAAGCAGGCAGGGAAGTGCAGGAGCTGCCAGCGCTGAGAGGACCCCGGGCTCGGGGGGCCGGTGCTGCCTGAGCCCGCCTGGCTCTGCCGTGGTCACCGCTGCGCTGATCCCACCGTGCTGGGCCAGAGGCACCAGCAGCCTTTCCCAGAGGGTCGCATCCCAGCAAGGGCTGGAGAGTGAGAAACCTCTCCAATTGCTGTTTTCCTCTTTTCTTTTTTCTTTTCCCCCCACTGCTCCAACAAGGCACATGTAACGTTGGCTCTGGGCTCCCCCCGGCCCCGCAAAGCCCTTGAGCTCGGCTGCGCTGGGAAGGGGACCTGATCCCCCTGATCCTTCCCTCTACTTCTGCTCGGAGAGATGGGAACAGCCCCTTGAATTGCGCTGGGATACGATGGGGGCCAAGCCTGCTCAAATAGGGGCATGTGGATGGTGGGGTTTTTTTCTTCTCGCTATTTGTAATGCCTCGCTGTGCTTTTTTGGACCCGGGCAAGTTATTTTGCAAAGTTTTCCGGCCAGGCTTTCCATGAATTTCAACTGGCAATTGGAGACAAGGCTCTGGCCAAAGGAAAAGGCCAAGAGCTGCTGTAGTGACACACCCCTCCCCGTAGCAGTTTAGATAGCCTGACTGTATAGACTCGCTCCCTAAGGGACCCGCTTCATTAGGCTTGTGGCATTAGGCATTAGGGCAGTGGCACTCCGGGCTGGAGCAGCCGCAACACGGCCCCCATTTACTGACACCTTCTGCTTGGCCGGGGAAGGGCCTTGCACAGGGCAGGGAAGAGTTTCCCTTGGAAAAGAAGAAGCGTGTGATCGCCGCTTGCCAGCCGCCCCCCGCGCTTCCAGCCAGTATTTACTGCAAAGCTGCCAAAGTAAACGAGCCCGCTGCGTTTGCTCTCGGATAAACACAGCTCGGCCACGCTGGGGTGGTGCCTTCCGAAGGGCTGGAGCCGGAGCCGAGGCTGCGGCGCCGGGGGAAAGGGAGGGAGGGAGGCGAGGGATGAATCCTGCGGGGTGCGGGGCAGGGCAGGGCAGGGTAGGGCAGGGCAGGATGGGGCTGGGGCCCCCTGGGGATGCTGGAGCCCAGCGGCACGAGAAGGAAATGCAGAGAGAGGATGCAAAACCCCCCCGTCGGCCCCGGTGCTCGCCAGGCACCGGCCATCCCGCTCTCCTCCAGCGGCTGGAAGGGCCGCCCGAGGTGTTGCTGGCGGAGCAGGGAGGGAGTTGCGGGGTAGCCCAGGGCAGGGATCCCTCCCGGTCTCCCACAGCCCTGCCACATCTCCACGTCCACACCCCCCACCCCCGCCGGTGGCGTGTAGCACCCGCACAGCCCCTCCACGCACACACACAGAACCCTCCGAGCTGCTCCCGCAGGCCTGCCAGAAGCCAGTGTGGGCCCGAAAAACAGTGTGGGCCCGAAAAGCAGGCTGCCTTCATGTTCTTCTTGCCTCCAGCTGGCTCCTCAGGCCCCCGGGAGAGAGCCAGAGCCCCTCTCCTCCCGCAGCTCCAGCACAGCCGCACGGGGCAGGCTCGCTGCGTGCCCTGAGCTCGCGTGGAAACGCCAAAAAGTTGCTTAGGAGGGTGAAATGTGAGCGAGAGGGGCTCTCCCAGCCGCTCAAACCATCAAAAGCCCCAGGGGCTACCCAGCTCCGAGTTCTCTCCGGCCTGGCCTGAAGCAGGGCAAAGGAGCGGGGAGGGAGCGGAGCTGCCGCTGCTGGAGCCGCTCCCCCCACCCCGGCCTTTGGCTCTTTGCGCTCCGAGATTAGAGAGCCCTGGCCTGGCCTGGCCCTTCTCCGGGGAGCCAGCGGAGACTTTTCATGCCTCTTTGAAGAGCCAAGATAGTGTTGGCCTTGGTGCAAGCTCGGCCGGGAGGCGCTGGGGCAGCCGCCTATCTCAGCCTGCTATCACCCTGCCTCCCCCCGCCACCAGCCCCAGTCCCACTCCCGGCCCTTCGCCATCACCCACCCTCGTCTTTTTTTTTTCTTCTTCCTCCTCTTTTTTCTTTTTTTTTCCTCTTTTTTCTTCTTTTTTTTCCCCCTTTTTTTTCCTTTTTTTCCCTTTTTTTTCCCCTTTTTTTCTTTCATTTTTTTCCTTGTCCCCCCCTCCCACCCCTTCGCTTCGCCCTTCGTTTCCGCGAGGATCCTTCTGAATTCAGTTCGTTCTGCGCCTGGCTTTCTCAAGGGATTTCTTTATTTCTTTCGGGCGAAGAGAGGCGGCTAACAAGTAGCTGGAAGCGCTGGCCAATATTTAACTAAGATGGCTGGCCATCAGGTCCCTTTTGTTTGCTTGCAAATTAATCATCCAGCGCGCAGTCGGCGCCAGGCTAGATTTATCACACACAGAAGGGGGAATGAGGCGGCCGAAGGGAGACAAAGACTGTTCGCACCTTCCCGCTTTTGATCTTAGATTAGTGCAGCCTCCCTTCATAATACGAGTCTCCAGGGGGCTTCGTCGGGGAGGTCACTCGGAACTGGCGGAAGTTTGCACGCCATTGAAGCCACACTCGGAAAAGTGCAAAGCAGAAGCGGCCAAACATTTGCTTTTCCTCGGCTGGGTGGGGGCGGAGTGCGGGGCAAGGTGCGGGACAAGGTGCGGGATAAGGTGCGGGGCAGGGGCGGCAGCGGCTCCGGGGCCCGGGGAACGCTCCTGGGGGACCCGGGGAATGTTCCGAGAGAACCCGGGGAATGCTCCGGGGGAACCGGGGAGTGCTCCGAGGGGACCCGGGGAATGTTCCGCGGAGAACCGGGGAATGCTCCGGGGTGACCCAGGGAATGCTCCGAGAGAAGCCGGGGAATGATCCGAAGGAACTGGGGAATGCTCCGGGGGGACCCGGCGAATGCTCCGGGGGGACCCGGGGAACGCTCCGCGGGGACGGGCACGGCTGCAGCGGCTGCCCTCGTCCTGCCGGAGCCCCCGGGCACCTCTTGGGTTCCCCTGGAGAAAAACTGCTGCCCGCTTAGGGCAAATTGCGGTAAGCTTCTTGAAGCCGCCAGGCGTCTCTTGTGTTGCTCTGGGAAGGGGAAGGTGGAAGGTTTGGAGGTTCCCACCGAGGCAGAAGCCCGAGAAGCGGTTCCGAGCAGAGGTGGCAGTAAAAAACTCGCTCCCTCCGTTGCTGAAGGAGCTGCAGAGCCCAGCCGAGGGCTGCGCGGCTCGCCAAGCTCCTGGCTTAGTGAAACACATCAGACTTTTCCCCCCTCCCTCCCCTGCTCCCCCCAATCTTTGCCCGCATTACTCCCGCTTCCTTTCCTCCCTCTCTCCTCCTTTTTATTTATTTATTTATTTTCCTCTCCGTCCACCCCCCAACCCCTCCACCCCCGAGCGAAGGGGAGATATTTCGGTGAATGCAAAGCGATCCTAGCCGCTGCTTTACTACAGGGACTACACCAAGCTGGCGCCAAGCGCTCTTAACCATGTGCGTCAAAACGGCGATGGTAGGAGAGAGCTAATCACTTTAGAGGGTCCGCGCCCATCTGCGCGCAGCCAGCGCCGAGCCCCCGGAGGATTAGCTGCCCCCTCTTGAAAGCAGGATCGGGGGCAGGGGAGGGGTGGACGGAGATCCCCCAGGGAGGGGGTTGTGAGTAGGGAAGAGATTCGGCATCTCCCAGCGCTGGGATATCCCTCCTGAGACACGCGTGGGCGCCCCACGCCCTGCGCACCCCCGGCTCCCGCAACAGCCCCGCAACCCCAAACCCCCACTCGCCTCCTTGCCCTGTCACCCCCCTCCCCTCCCCTCCCCAGGAATAAACCT
>WEIS01029948.1:7884-27112 GCA_013389965.1 Todus mexicanus | reverse complement strand
CCCCGGCGCTGCCTGCTCCCTCCCCTCTGCTCATGTTGACATATTCACACGGCCCGGAGTACTAGTGATGCTTTGCTGCAGCGTTACAGTTTCCGACACCTTCTTTTTATAACTCGGCTCTGTCCCCCTTCCACTCGACCTGTCAAAACCACGCCTATGGAGCCACACAATTGGTCCGAAAGCGTCAAAGAGCCAATCAAGGAGGCTCCAGCTCCCTTGTAACCCACAACACATCCATACAATCTGGTGCACGCAGAGCACAGACTCACAGGGAATTCTCAGAGCTGAGAGGTTACTTCTCCCTCTCTCTCTCTCTCTCTCCCTCTCTCTCTTTCTCTTTTCCTCTCTTTCTCCCCTCCCCTTTTTCTCTTCCTTTCTCTTTCCCTCTCTCTTTCTCCCTCTCTCCTTTGCTGAGCGCTGCTGGAGAGGAGACAAGAGTGGAATTCTTCTAGGGTTCGGCTTTGCCTTTTGCTTTTGTTTTGTTTTTTTTTTTTTTTTTTTTAAAGGCAGAGCGAAAGAGAAAGAAAAGGGGGGAGGATAATTAAAAAGAAATAAGGGAAAAAAAAAAAAGAAAGGAAAAAGGAGGAGGGTGAAAGGAAGAAGAGATCCTGATGGGAATCAGGGCACCCTGACCAGCTCCTGTTTGGAGAAGGGGCAGGCGAGGAGGAAACGAGATTTACCTACAAGTTTTTGCTGCTGAAGGTTGCTCAGGAGCCTTCGTCGGTCGGCGAGGGGGGGTGGGTTTGTTTGCTTCTTTCTACTTTCCCTCCCTTCCCAGCCTCTGCTCCGCAGCCTGCCCGGCCGGAGGAAAGGTGGAGGGGTGGGGGGGAGGGGGGGGAAAGAGCCAGCCACCCAAAAAGAAACCCCAGCTTCGAGCCGTCACCCTCCGCCACGAAAGAAGAGGAGAGGGATCGAGACTAAGAGAAAAAAGAAGAAGAAGAAAAAAAAGGATCTCGGCTTGTCCAGCCTTTCTGCGGCGAGAGGAGCAGACAGCGAACCCGGTGGATTTTTGTTGATTATTTGATTTTTTTTTTTCATCCCCTTCTTCGGCGTTTCTTTTCCAGCGCAAGGACTTCCACTCAGGAAAAAAACAAAACCAAGGCACCCAAACCACCAAACAACAAGAGCAGAGACTGATCACAAAAAAAATAATCAAGACTAATAATGAACAATCCTGTTAATCGGCTGTCCCGAAGGCTGGGGATGTGCCCCTGCTCGGGAAGTTGTAGGCTGTAGAAGTTCTGCCTCTCCCCCATGTACTGTGCTGTCTAGAGCTTGTTTCCCCCCACACCCTATTTTGAAATATTTTTCTTTTTTTTTTAATTTTTATTTTTGGTGCTTTATTGCTGTTATTGTTGTTGTTATCTTAATTTTTCTTCTTCGTGATGTGCTGTTAGAAACCACTCCGGGACTACTCCAGCAGTAGGAAGACCGAGGAGTGGAGTGGATGAATATACCGATGAGAGATCCAGTAATCCCTGGGACAAGCATGGCTTATCATCCTTTTTTACCTCACCGGGCACCGGACTTTGCCATGAGCGCTGTGTTGGGACATCAACCTCCCTTCTTCCCGGCTCTGGCTTTGCCTCCCAACGGGGCAGCAGCTCTCTCCCTTCCCGGGGCTCTGGCTAAACCCATCATGGATCAGTTAGTGGGGGCTGCAGAGACTGGGATCCCCTTTTCTTCCCTGGGTCACCAGGCAGCAGCCCATCTGAGGCCTTTAAAAACTCTGGAGCCAGAAGAAGAGGTAGAAGATGATCCCAAAGTGCATCTGGAAGCCAAAGAGCTTTGGGAGCAATTCCATAAAAGAGGCACGGAGATGGTGATCACCAAATCGGGAAGGTAGGTCTGGGGCGGGGGTTCGTGCCTTTTTTTTTTTTCTACTTACTTTCTTTTTTTTTTTTTTATCTCTTTCTTGCTTTTCTTCCCCCCTTTCTCCCTCACCCCTCAGTCTCTGCACCCCTCCAGGCTGCTCCCAGAGCGAGGCTCTTTTAGCGGCGGTCTCCAGAAAGCTCTTTTCACCTGGAATTAGGGCAAGTTTGAAGCAGCTGAAGCTCCCAGCCCATCTCGGGCACCAAAGTGCAGGGAAAGAGCTCACCCAGGAGCCGGCCCTGCTCAGCCTGAGCTTGTGCAGGGGGCCACAGGGTCCCTTCATGGTTCAGTAGCTTAAGACTTTCTGGAGGAGACTGGTAGCGGAAAGGAAAGAATTTGGGGTTGCAAAAGGAGCTGGCCTCGCTCCCCGTAGGGTTGGTTCGTTGGGGTTTTTTTTCCCCTATTAGACAGAGAAGGGGGAATAAAAGAAATTCTTCGGAGCGGCTGCTCGCTGCTGGTGAAGCAGGAGCTGCAGGAGAGCAGCTGCGCTCTGCTTAGCAGGTCCTTCGCTTGTGCCCCTCTCTGCTGGGAATCGAAGTGTGGATTTCTGCTGCGTGATTCATTCTAGCTGGAAATGCACAAAAAGCTGACCAAAAAAACCGCCAAGAACTTCCAAAACACGCAGCGATCGGGCAGCCGCTGCTGTGGTGGCAGGGAGGGTTTTGCAGCCCGGCGCTGTATTTCTATTCAACCTTCACGTGGGAATGAATGAACATCCAGGGCACTTCTGCTTTTTATGGGTTTACCCATCTGAAATCTCTCTCTATATTCGCTACTCATTGACACCCGGGCTCGTTTACAACTCTACTTATTGCCGTGATGACACGTAGGAAGAGAAAAAAAAAACACAAACCAAACCCAAACCCTCCTCGCAGCCGGGTGGTTTGTTGGTTGGTTGGTTGGGGTTTTTTTTTAGGGACTCTCTTAGAAACCTCCCAAACAATTCGCGTGTAATTTGCCAGGAGAATTACTCGAGGAAGCCACTCCTGAAAAGCCTTCTTAGATGGATGGCCTTCAGCTGCCTTGCTGGAGCTTCACCTACTTGCAAAGCACCAGTTGTAGGCTTCCAGGCTCAGGAAAAAAATACATATATGAGCAGCAAAGGGAGAGAAAAAAAAATCCCCTCGCCCATTTTACTGGTTCCCCGAAGTTTTCTCTGTTAATTGCGGTCAAAAGCGAGGTGGGTTGGTCTGGGTTTTTTTTTTTTACTCTTTTACGCGAAAGCCTCGGCGAGCACGAAGCGCTCTGCCATGGTGCAAAGTCATGTGTTTCCTTTTAAGTTGAGATCGCCGAATGCCAAGCGCTCGATAATAATAAACAGCAAATTTGTGGTATCCTGTTGCAGTTTCGAGCTGGACTTTGGGAGCGGGGCTTTGCGGGGAGCACAAGTGGGAGAGCCCCGGGAGCTGACTGGGGCGCTGGGACAGCCCCGGCCACCTGGGTCTCTCTCCAGGGGGTTGGGGTTGGCTTGCTTTATTTTTTTCCTCCTCTTCTGCAAATTGCAACCCTCCCCTCTCCACTCTTTATCGACGCAGCGCGTTAGAATAATGCGGGATCTGGATTTTTTTTCCTCGGGGGGCGATCGGGTCCCGTTTCTTTGTTTAGCAGGCGAAAAAGAAAATCCTGAGAGATCCGAGAGCCCCAAGTGAGGCTTCGCTCTTTAGGAAGGGCAGAGGGTAGGCGCCTGCTGATTTCCAGGGACCGTGTCCGGCCCCCATCCCAGGGACCATTTTCTCCTGAAACTTTTGGGTGTTTGAGGAACCTTTTTGCTCAGGGCCGAGTGTGGGGGGGAGAAGCCTTTTTGCTGGGTGCGGGGGGAGGCACAGACACGACTTTTCTGCTTCTCGGTAGACGTTCCAGCGAGATTCAGGAACTTTATTTAAACGCTGTTATTAATTTTATTTTTCCTCTTGTCTTTTCTTTCCCCTCCACCCTCCCTTTCTCCCCGTAGGAGAATGTTTCCTCCATTTAAAGTGCGATGCACTGGACTGGATAAAAAGGCCAAGTACATTTTATTGATGGATATTGTGGCGGCTGATGATTGTAGGTACAAATTCCACAATTCCCGGTGGATGGTAGCCGGCAAAGCTGACCCTGAAATGCCAAAGAGAATGTACATCCACCCGGACAGCCCGGCCACCGGCGAACAATGGATGTCCAAAGTCGTCACCTTTCACAAGCTGAAGCTCACTAACAACATCTCTGACAAGCACGGATTTGTGAGTGCCTTTTCCACCTCTCTTTGCCCTCCCTTTTCCCCCTTCCCCTGCCCGACCACAGCGCTGGGTCCCGGCTGGGGGGAGCTCGGCCGGGACCGTACCCGCAGCTCCAGCTCAAATGCGGGGGGGAAAAAAAAGGGAGGCGGGGACCTCCATCTGTCCGGTTTAGAGTATTCTTTGATTATTATTTTTTTTTCCCCTGTCGCTGAGGTCAGGATTAAACACTCGAGTTGCTTCCCCAACCTCTCCGTGCCACTCAGCTGAATGGAGAGATATCTAGAAATTCACTTTCGAGCTGGATTTCCAGCTCGGTATTTCTCGGAGCTGCGGGGATTTTATTTCTCCGTCTCTCACTATTTATTTATTTTTTTTTAATCAAGTCGATCACACTTTTTAAGCATCAGAAAACGATACGCGTGTGTGTATCAAGGGCTTAAAGGCCTAAGTCCGCAAACATTTAAATATATATTAATCTGGATAATGGAAAGCGCGCCGGAGTGAAAATAAACAGGGACCAAAATCAGAGGTCAAGTTGCCCATTCATGGCCTATCCCACTCCTTTACATTTACTGGGTGTGCAGAGATAAAAACTTAGCCTAAGAGTGAAATCAAACAAACCTGCTGATAAGTGCCCTGACGATCTTTGCTGTTTCTTTCTCTTCCTTGGGAAAGCCTCTGCCGCCGAGCCGGGGGCTGCTGCTGCTGGTGGCCGGGCTCGGGGGGAATCTCTAATATGCCGAAGATTGCATTTGCTGCCTGTGATTTGATTAGGCGATCCATTTTTTTTTTTCTATTTTTTCTTATTTATTTTTTTTTTATTGTTGCCTTTCGCAGAAGGCCTTAAGTGGATTGGGGAGAGCAATTAGACCTAACCAAGGCTCTTGGTGCTGCTGGTGCTGTTGTAGCCGCTGCTGCCGCTGCTTTCTTCACTTGATTTTCATTTTAAGATCTGCTTTCGCACTGTGAAATCCAAAGAAAATGCGGCCGGAGCCCAAAGAGCTTCTCCCCTTCTCCTAAGGAGAGCTCTGCTGNTGGATGGTAGCCGGCAAAGCTGACCCTGAAATGCCAAAGAGAATGTACATCCACCCGGACAGCCCGGCCACCGGCGAACAATGGATGTCCAAAGTCGTCACCTTTCACAAGCTGAAGCTCACTAACAACATCTCTGACAAGCACGGATTTGTGAGTGCCTTTTCCACCTCTCTTTGCCCTCCCTTTTCCCCCTTCCCCTGCCCGACCACAGCGCTGGGTCCCGGCTGGGGGGAGCTCGGCCGGGGCCGTACCCGCAGCTCCAGCTCAAATGCGGGGGGGAAAAAAAAGGGAGGCGGGGACCTCCATCTGTCCGGTTTAGAGTATTCTTTGATTATTATTTTTTTTTCCCCTGTCGCTGAGGTCAGGATTAAACACTCGAGTTGCTTCCCCAACCTCTCCGTGCCACTCAGCTGAATGGAGAGATATCTAGAAATTCACTTTCGAGCTGGATTTCCAGCTCGGTATTTCTCGGAGCTGCGGGGATTTTATTTCTCCGTCTCTCACTATTTATTTATTTTTTTTTAATCAAGTCGATCACACTTTTTAAGCATCAGAAAACGATACGCGTGTGTGTATCAAGGGCTTAAAGGCCTAAGTCCGCAAACATTTAAATATATATTAATCTGGATAATGGAAAGCGCACCGGAGTGAAAATAAACAGGGACCAAAATCAGAGGTCAAGTTGCCCATTCATGGCCTATCCCACTCCTTTACGTTTACTGGGTGTGCAGAGATAAAAACTTAGCCTAAGAGTGAAATCAAACAAACCTGCTGATAAGTGCCCTGACGATCTTTGCTGTTTCTTTCTCTTCCTTGGGAAAGCCTCTGCCGCCGAGCCGGGGGCTGCTGCTGCTGGTGGCCGGGCTCGGGGGGAATCTCTAATGTGCCGAAGATTGCATTTGCTGCCTGTGATTTGATTAGGCGATCCATTTTTTTTTTTCTATTTTTTCTTATTTATTTTTTTTTTATTGTTGCCTTTCGCAGAAGGCCTTAAGTGGATTGGGGAGAGCAATTAGACCTAACCAAGGCTCTTGGTGCTGCTGGTGCTGTTGTAGCCGCTGCTGCCGCTGCTTTCTTCACTTGATTTTCATTTTAAGATCTGCTTTCGCACTGTGAAATCCAAAGAAAATGCGGCCGGAGCCCAAAGAGCTTCTCCCCTTCTCCTAAGGAGAGCTCTGCTGGGATTTTACACACGCACACCCCCCAACCTCTCCGGGAGGTCGAGCAAAGAGCCTAACCCCGGCGAGCTGGAGCTGTCAGTGCTTTTTGTTGGATGCTGCAAGGCGTGTGCGTGTGTTTGGAGTGTGCTCGGCGGGGAGGAGGAGGGAGGGGAGGCAAATTAGCAAGAGAAAGTGCCGAGGAGCCGAGGGGAGTGCGAGGCGGGGGTGCTGCTCCAGCTGACCGTCTTCTTTTCCCCCCCCCCCTCCTCTGCCCTCTCCGCTGCCCCCTCCCAGACCATTTTAAACTCCATGCACAAGTACCAGCCCCGGTTCCACATCGTCCGAGCCAACGATATTCTCAAGCTTCCCTATAGCACGTTCCGGACCTACGTTTTCCCGGAGACGGAATTCATCGCAGTGACCGCATACCAGAATGATAAGGTAAGGAGATTAAGAAAGGATTTGGTTTACGTCTTTTGGCTTTTAACAGAGCTTTTACTCGCCGTTGTTCCCTTCAAAAATCACGCAGCTCATCCCGCTCCTCTCTCTCTCTTTTTCTTCCCCCCTCTCCTCGTCTCCCCTCCCTCCAAAAAACTTCTTGATCCAACTTGGGGAAGGCAGCGGGGAGGGGGTCGAGCACTCTCTGAACACCGACCTCGGGGAAGGCAATTAAAAGGGGCGGGGGGGGCTGTTTATAAGGTTTTTTCCTCGCTCCCCGGTGTGGGGAAAGGGGTAGGATGGGGTGGGGATCGCTGCTCTCAGTGTGGGTTTAATCTGAGACGCATCAGGAACAACAGGAAAAAAAAAAATAGGAAAAGAATCGTCTCCGTGTGTCGAAAGACAGAAAGGGGGTGGGGGAGAGCAGCGGGGCTGGAGATTTTGTAATTCTTCCTGGCCTTTGTGCTGTTTTAGCTCCTTTAACAGCAATTGGCACTAAGGCTGGAGCGCCCGTCTGGTTTCTATTATTATTATATTATGATTATTATTTTCCTTTCTTTTTTTCTTTTTTTTTCTGCATCCTGCAGTGTTTTATTATTTTTTTTTTGTGGTGCGGAAATATGCTCTGATCAGAGAGGGGTATCTCGCTGGAAGGGAGCTCGAAGGGCTGCAAGAGGCGGTGCGAGAAAGTTTCGCAGCGCTGCAGACGCTGCCTTCCCACTGCTGCAGCTTTAGTGTCACCGAAGTGGTGTAGTCGGGAGAGAATGGTGAATTTACTGTCATTAAATCAAGTGGAAGGAAGCGAAGGAGCCAAAAAAAAAAGGGGGGGGCTTTGATTCTTTTTAATTTTTTATTATTATTATTCGGTCTATAAATTCTAACTTGGCGTGCGTGCTCCTTCAGCGCAGGGGGGCTGAGTGTGCAGCGTCCGACCGCTGCAGCTTCCCCGGTGCCTCTTTCTACCCCATCCCATCCCTCATTAAGGAAAATTAAGAGTTGAAGCCCCCTCTCTGCACCCTCCTACCCCGGCTTTCCCAACAAGCCGCTTCTCCCTCCGGCCTCGGGCTTTTTTTTCCTCCCTTTCTCTCCGGCCGGGCGCTTGCAAAGAAGCGGCAAAAAAGATGTATGTAGAAGAAAGTAGACTTTGCTTTGGAACTTCTCGGGCTGTTGGCCCCGGTTTGTCAGCTGGGGCCGGCTTGGTTGAAGGGCAGAAAAGGAGCATATTTGTTTGATTGCCATGAAATTCGGCTGGAAAGCGGCGTGCGGGAGCGGCAGGGAGCCCTCGGCTCCGGCGCTGTGGGAGCGGGGCAGGAGCACGGCCGGGAGCACCTGGCTTTACAGTCCTGCTGGTTTTTAGCAGTGGGGTTTGCTGCTCTTTTCCTGCTCCTGCGTGTGCGGCTGGACCGGGGAGGCTGTGGAAGGGGGGGATACCTCGGGAACCGAGGCTGGTCCTGCCTGGGGCTGAGTGCCAGGGTTTGCTCTTTGGGGGTCCTGCTTTTCTCTCAAATTAAATGTTCCAACCCGGTCCAGCAGCAAGACCAAGGGCAGGAGACATCCCCGTCCCCATCCCCTCCACCTTCATCCCCTTATAGTGAGGGGAGCCCTTGGCTAGGCTTTAAATCCAGCTCCGCACATCGTGCGCGTAGGCATTGCGGGGTGCTCAGCACACACACACACACATACTCAGTCCCTCCAAACTCAGCCATTCCCTGAGATAACCAAAATCCGAATGAAAACCCTAAGCATCCATCCAAAAAACTTACAGACCCCCCTCAAAAAAAAAATGAAAAATTAAAAATTCAGCTGGCTCCTGGCACCCCCAGCGCCCCAACACGCTCACACACGGAGCGTAATGCGATTATATGAAGTATTTTATTATAGCAAGGGGGTGGGTATGATTCCTTTGCGGTTTAATTATGGCATTTAAAGAGTTTTAAGCCCAGGCATAACTTGCATGGATCGCATTGCACGGCTAAATTAATTCCGATGCGGTGGCAGCAACACGGGGCTCTTTCATTGCCACCAAAAACCGGGGCACTGACCAGCATGGGCAGGGGATTGAGTGGGAGATGATGGCTCAGGAAAACACAGAGATTCACCCCAAAACCAGCCACATTTGCCTCCTGCCCTGTCCTGCTCCTGCCAGGGGCAATCCAGCGCTGGGGGAACTGGGGAGAAAGTGTGTTTGCTGTTCTTTTTTTAATACAAAATCTTCCTATTTCTTCCCTAACCTCTTGCCTATTTCTTTTTTTTTTCCTATCCGTCCTATAGATCACTCAATTAAAAATTGACAACAACCCCTTTGCCAAAGGCTTTCGAGACACCGGGAATGGAAGGAGGGAAAAAAGGTGAGTCCGGCTAGATTATATAGAGGCGCCTCGTTTGGTTTTCGTGCGTAAAGCTCAGAACATGAGCAGGGGTCAAACTCGCCTCACCTGGCCTCCAAACCCACACTTCTCCCCACCAAAATTCATCGAGATCTTGTCATTAATAACTCCAAACTGATTGCGTGGGAATTCTTTGGGGTTTTCCGCTTTGATTTTTCACCCCACGAGGGACGGCTGGCCAGAGGGGTGGGGGGACCTTAAGCAAGTATCACTGGAGAAAGAAGTTTCCCTTCAGATTTGGAGAGGGAATATTACATTAGAGTTTGTATCTGGGATTGAGGAAGAGGGAGAAGCGAGGGCAGAGCTGATCGCTGGTTGAATCTCCTCTGGCATTTTTCCGGGGACTGTATCGAAAAGACTAAAGCGTGGAGGAGAAATGTGTAAATAAACTGTTTTGACAGAGGTGTCTTGTGAATATGCAAGTAATTAATGACAGAGGATTCCTTTTTTTTTTCTCCCCTAAGTGGCAGGGCACAGTTTGTGCCCCAGGTAGACAGACGGATAGAACTTGGTTTATTGGGACTCAGGATTTTAGTTTTTTGTATTGGTGTAAATAGAGAAAGGGATTTTTTTTTCCCCCCTGTAACAGGGGATACGTCTTTGGGTTTGGTTGTTCTTTAGTTGTTGGGAGGTTTTTTTGTTACAGCAGACAGGATATTTTAGCCGTTTGACTCGGATTTAGATAATTTAGCTAATGAATAAATTTGTCTGCTCCTCCTTTTTTTTTGACAAAGAGGAGTAACATAAAATGAGAGGCCTTTCTCCTTGCTCAGCACTGAGCCCAGCACACACACACACACACAGACACGCCAGCTCCTCTTGTCCGTCAGTGTGAAAATAAAGCCAACGCTGGAGCCACAGGACGGAAATGATTTCTAATTTCTCTCTAAATATAAATAGATTTTTTTTTTTTTTTTTTACTCCGGGTTAATTGTTGGTGAAAAGATTACATAAAGTGCCTAACAAAATAACCACTTCCTCGCAATCTTAGCAACCATTAAGATGGCTCATATCTCTGGAACATCCTCGCCTTTTAAAAGCTAATCTCCAGGGAATGCTTCCCTCTCCCCTCCGCCCCTTCTCTTCAATATCTGCCCTTGCTGAGGAGCTGCTCACCGCTTCCAAGAAATCTCCTCTCATTAGCAGCCAAGAGTCCTGCCTGCCAGAAACGCCTTCCCCCCCCTCCGGGGGACCTGGGCCCTTCATTCCCCTGCCCCACTCAGCCCCAAATTACAGAACTCAAGGAGGGGCTTGCACAGGGATGGGGGGTCCTGAGGGGGTGTTGTTCTGGGGGGTGTTTGGGGGGGATGCTGGGGTCTGCTCGCCCAGCGGGTGCGTGTGCCCGCAGGAAGCAGCTGACCCTGCAGTCCATGCGGGTGTACGATGAGAGGCAGAAGAAGGAAAACCCCACCTCGGATGAGTCGTCCAACGAGCAGACGGCCTTCAAGTGCTTCGCCCAGTCCTCCTGCCCCACCGTGCCCGCCGTCGGCACCTCCAGCCTCAAAGGTGAGAGCTGCAGCCCCCCGACCTCCCCGGGGAGAGCCCCGGTGCTTTCTCTGCAGGGGGACGATCCCGGCCTGTACCGCTGCCCCCTGGCACCAGCCTTGCTTGCTTCCTTCCTTCTTTGCTTTGTCTTTCCTTCTGTAGTCTTTTCTCCATTTTCTCTCTTTACTCACTTCTTTCTCATTCCTCTCACCACTTTCACTCTTTTCTTTCCCCCTCCCTGTCTGTCCTTCTTGCTCTTTTTATCTCTTTCCTTCTTTCCTTCTTTCCTTCTTTCCTTCTTTCCTTCTTTCCTTCTTTCCTTCTTTCCTTCTTTCCTTCTTTCCTTCTTTCCTTCTTTCCTTCTTTCCTTCTTTCCTTCTTTCCTTCTTTCCTTCTTTCCTTCTTTCCTTCTTTCCTTCTTTCCTTCTTTCCTTCTTTCCTTCTTTCCTTCTTTCCTTCTTTCCTTCTTTCCTTCTTTCCTTCTTTCCTTCTTTCCTTCTTTCCTTCTTTCCTTCTTTCCTTCTTTCCTTCTTTCCTTCTTTCCTTCTTTCCTTCTTTCCTTCTTTCCTTCTTTCCTTCTTTCCTTCTTTCCTTCTTTCCTTCTTTCCTTCTTTCCTTCTTTCCTTCTTTCCTTCTTTCCTTCTTTCCTTCTTTCCTTCTTTCCTTCTTTCCTTCTTTCCTTCTTTCCTTCTTTCCTTCTTTCCTTCTTTCCTTCTTTCCTTCTTTCCTTCTTTCCTTCTTTCCTTCTTTCCTTCTTTCCTTCTTTCCTTCTTTCCTTCTTTCCTTCTTTCCTTCTTTCCTTCTTTCCTTCTTTCCTTCTTTCCTTCTTTCCTTCTTTCCTTCTTTCCTTCTTTCCTTCTTTCCTTCTTTCCTTCTTTCCTTCTTTCCTTCTTTCCTTCTTTCCTTCTTTCCTTCTTTCCTTCTTTCCTTCTTTCCTTCTTTCCTTTTTCATTGTCTCTTTTCTTCTTTCCTTCTTTCCTTTTTCATTGTCTCTTTCCTACTTTCCTTCTTTGTTTTCTTCACCTTTTTCTCTCTCATTCTCTCTCTCCCCTCCTCCTCCTTCCTCTGCCTCCCTTTTTCTCCCCTGGCCTCCCTCTCCCACTGCTGCTCTCTCATTCCTCCCCTCCTTGCTTCAGAAAGGAGCCAGCTCCGAGGCAAGGGAGCAAAGACAGACCACGGGGCAAAAGTTCAAAACTGGAGTCACTCCATTAATATTCCTCCCTGAATCTGTTCTTAGAGGAAGGATCTTTCCCCTGGATACAGTCCCGAACTTTGTTATAGAAAAGTCACCCAGGGTTTCTGTCGGTGCGGGGCTGGAGCTGTCTGCAGCTCTCTCTCTGCCATGGATTAATCCATCCCGGGGCGAGGGGTGCAGGGGGAGGAGGGAACAACCTCTTCTTGGGTTTGTTTTTTAAATTTTGTTTAATGTTGTTGCTTTACTCGTTTGTTTAAAGTCCTGCCGAGCTGAGAGGAGGGGAGGGGAGCTGGGAGGGGACCCGAAAAGCAAAGCAGAGCTTCGCACCTGGGGCGCTGAAATGAGGAGCTGAAGTGCAGAGGAATCCAGCGAAGCAGTGCATGCGTTTGGGGAGGAGGAGGAGAAGGGGGGACAGGGGGCCTCCAGGGGATGCTGGAGGCGGGTGCGTGGGGATGTGTGGGTTCCAAGTTTACCCGTTAAAAAGGCTGAAAACTTGGGAGAAGTTCTCAGGAGACACATCCCCAAGGTCTTCCACCTCGTGTCCCCAAGCTCTGCCGCTGCAGGGCGGTTCTCCCCGGGGGTAGGAGCCCCTCGGAGAGGAGCCACTGGCCCCGGGCTCACCCGACGGGGAAAGGGAGGGGGAGGTTTGGGGGTGTCGGGCTCTCCTCGGGGCCGCCGCTTTGTTTCGCAGCCAGTTTTTTGGCTGCGCTGTGTTAAACTCGCCTTGGCTTGGCCGGGCCGGGCGGTGGGAGCCGAGGGGGTGTATTTATTCATAGAATAATTAAAAAGAAGAAAGAAAAAAAAAAAGGAAGCATTGCCATCTCAATTTGTGGCCGGCAGAGCAGCTCCTCTGCCCCCATCTCCCAGCCCGACGGGGTTTTAGGGACGTGCAGGGCCGGATCCCAGCCCCGGGCTCCCCTTTGTCTTGCAGATCTGTGCCCCAGCGAGGGAGAGAGCGATGCAGACAGCAAAGACGATCCCTTGCTAGAAGCCACCGACTCGGGCAAAATCAGCACGACCACCGGCAGCACCCCAGCGCCGGGCAGCAGCGCCGCGGCTGCGGGAGAAGATCCCCGGGAGAAGGGAGGCAGCCCCTCCAAAAGCCACTTTTTCCCCGGTGACTCTGCTGGGAGTCGGAGCCGGGAGAGGACGGAGAAAGCCCCTCCGGACTCCCGGCACAGCCCGGCTACTATCTCTTCCAGCACCCGGGGGGGAAGCCTGAGCGGCGAGGAACTGAAAAGTCCTCTCAGGGATGCTCCGAAAGTAGATGAGAACCGGCTGCTGGGGAAAGAGCCCTTCACCCCTTTGACGGTGCAGACCGACAGCGCGGCCCACCTGAGCCAGGGCCACTTGCAGAACCTCGGCTTCCCTCCTGCCCTGGCCGGCCAACAGTTCTTCAACCCCCTGGGGAACGGGCCCCCGCTGCTGCTGCACCCCGGGCAGTTCGCCATGGGGGGGGCTTTCTCCGGCATGGCCGCGGGGATGGGGCCGCTGCTCGCCACCGTCTCCGGGGCATCCGCCGGGGGCTCGGGACTGGACAACACGGTGATGGCCACGGCAGCGGCCCAGGGACTTTCGGGAGCATCGGCGGCTGCTCTGCCTTTCCATCTGCAGCAGCACGTCCTGGCTTCGCAGGTACCGCAGCCCCCCTCCCGCAGCTGCCCCCGCAGCACCAGGGGGGGCTCCATCCGCGGGGAAGGGCTTGGGGGGCAGCCGGGCACCTCTTTTTTGGGGGGGCAGCCAGACACCCCCTTTAGCCTCCTCCTCGCTGCGGGTTCCCCCCTTCCACCCCGGCTCTGGGTTTGGCGGAAAGACAGGAGTAGAAAAGCCCCGTAGCGGGATGGGGGTGGGTGTCCAGCTTGAACTCCCGGAGCTTTTCCATGTGCTCCCTGGGACACTGCGGGGGGGGCAGGCCCCTGCCCGCCCCCTCCCTGCTCCCCGGGGCGGAGCGGAGCCGCCGTCGGGGGNCAGTGGAGCATCCCCCTCCCCGCTTCCCCCCGAGGGGGAGACGCTCAGGCCGGTAACCCTCTGGTTTGTGTCTCCTCCTTTCCCGCAGGGCCTGGCCATGTCTCCGTTCGGAAGCCTCTTTCCTTACCCCTACACCTACATGGCAGCGGCGGCCGCCGCCTCCAGCGCCGCGTCCAGCTCGGTGCATCGGCACCCGTTCCTCAGCGCCGTGCGGCCCCGGCTCCGTTACAGCCCCTACCCCCTGCCCGTGCCCCTGCCCGACGGCAGCAGCCTCCTCACCACGGCCCTGCCCGGGCTGCCCACCGGCTCCGCCGAGGGCAAAAGCGGCGGAGGCTTGAGCAGCAGCCCCGGCTCCGGCCCCCTGGACTCCGCCTCGGACTTCACCAGCCGCTCGTCCACCCTCTCGTCCGGCTCCGTCTCCCTCTCTCCTAAACTGGGAGCGGAGAAAGAGGCGGCCACCAGCGAACTGCAAAACATCCAGCGCCTGGTCAGTGGGCTCGACCCGAAGCAGGACAGATCCCGCAGCGGCTCCCCGTAACCCCCCGGCCCTCGGGAGCTCATTTCAAATCAGTCTCGCAGTGCACTTTGTTTGAAAGAAACCACATCCTCCACCCGCGAGTTCGTTGGGATTTTTTACCCCCCTCCCTCCTGTTTTAACTTTTTTNAAAAAAAAAGAAAGGAAAAACTAAACAAAAAATCAAACAAACGTATGAATAAAAAATAAGTAAGAAAAAGTGATTTTTTTTTCTTTCCGAGAGAAAAGAAGTGTGTAAGTAACTCGCATATCGGTTCTTCAACAGTTGTTTCCTGGGCGGGTTGTTAACGACAACCCCCTTAGTCAATATTAAGGGAAGCTGTGTGTTGAAAATATTATTGTGATGTCCNGAAAAAAAAAAGAAAGGAAAAACTAAACAAAAAATCAAACAAACGTATGAATAAAAAATAAGTAAGAAAAAGTGATTTTTTTTTCTTTCCGAGAGAAAAGAAGTGTGTAAGTAACTCGCATATCGGTTCTTCAACAGTTGTTTCCTGGGCGGGTTGTTAACGACAACCCCCTTAGTCAATATTAAGGGAAGCTGTGTGTTGAAAATATTATTGTGATGTCCGAGAGCCAGTCACTGGCTTGGTTTTTTTGGGGTTTTTTTGCATGTTCCATAGTAGTCTGCTTTTTTTCTTTCTTTCTTTTTATTTTTTGTTTTTTGAAGGGGGGTGGGTGGTTTTTTTTTAATTTCGGTGGGGTTTTGTTGTTCGGTTTTGATGCTCGTTTCAAACCCCGTGGAAAAAAAAAAAAGAATTAATGATAATAATACTAATAAAAAGAAAAATAAGAGCCTCGTCCCTTTCCCCTTGTAGCGACAATAAGAAGNTAGTAGTCTGCTTTTTTTCTTTCTTTCTTTTTATTTTTTGTTTTTTGAAGGGGGGTGGGTGGTTTTTTTTAATTTCGGTGGGGTTTTGTTGTTCGGTTTTGATGCTCGTTTCAAACCCCGTGGAAAAAAAAAAAAGAATTAATGATAATAATACTAATAAAAAGAAAAATAAGAGCCTCGTCCCTTTCCCCTTGTAGCGACAATAAGAAGTGTAGCTGGAAAGAAAAAAAAAAGTGAATTTATTTTATCTAAAACCCTCTGTAGCTCGACTGTAGGTTTGTCACGGCTTTCCCTCTTTAATTGTATATGCAATAACAAGGTTTAAACATACGGAGAAGAAGAGAAAAGCAGACACTATTATTAAAACAAAGTATTTATGTAATTATTTGATAACTCTTGTAAATACGTGGAATATGAATACTCGAAATTAAACTTTAATTTATTGACATTGTACATATCTCTGTAAATACGACTGCAGCTGTCTTTTTTTTTTCCTCCCCCTTTCTTTCTTTTTTTTTTTAATTTCTTCCTTCTATTTTGATTTTTTTTAGTCGTTTTCATTTCAAGTTCGTCCTTCTTATAAAAATCCCCCCGGGACCCGGAGGAAAAATCCCCCCCTTTTTCTGAGGGCTCCCCTTTTTAAATGGGAATTCACCCCCAGAAAACTCCACCTCGTCCTTTTGGCAAGGAGCCGAAATGCAAAAGGCAAAGTAGAAACAAACGAACAGAGAAAGAAAGAAACGGGAATTCATTAGAAAGACCTCGAAAAGAAAAAAATCAAAGAGGGCAAAAAGCAAAAAGCGACGTGCCATGGGAGCTTTGAATCCTCGATATTTATTTTTTTTCAGTGTTCCAAGCGCTTCTTGCCTTATAAAAACGTCAACGGCAACTAAATGCTCGGTTAAGACACGACAAGAGGCTGAGAGAATAAGAATCAGTAATGAATAATTCCAGAAAGTAATGAGATGAAGATTCTTAGGCTTTTCTTTTCCTTTGTATTATTATTATTTTTTTGCCTTGGTGTGTAAAAAAAACCAACCCCAACCACCAACCAAAAACCCCAGGCTGGAGTTTTACTACTGTGCTTCTTGTTGTCTTTGTTGGAGTGCGTCTTTTCTTGACTCGAAAGTCAGGTGCTCAGAGCTGGTTGAAAGAAAGAAAAAACCAACCACCAAATGAAGGTATATTTTGTGTTATATAAATGTTGAGAAGTTCTTGCTATTTTTTTTTCCTGTAATTTTTTTTCCCTTTAAAAAAGAAAAAAAAAAGGAAAAAAAAAGTCACTGAAGTTTCAATAAATTTTTATTGAAATGTCTTTGGGCGTCTTGTGAAATGCCTTCACCTCCATCCTCCCCAAAGTGCCCGGCAGGATGGAGGGTTTAAAAGATCTATATATCTATAACCAGCTTCTGCCTTTCTCTTCCCACCTCCCAGCCCCTTCCCAATATTCCGATATTTCTCCTGGAAGGAGCTAGTCCGAACCAGTCGGGCTGGTGTCTTTGGAACTGGGGGTGAGGCAGGACGAGTTTGAAGCGAGCTGGTTGATGTCCCTTTTCCGTCTTCTTCATCCCTCTCGCTTTTCAAGTCGATCCAGAGGCTCCTAAGTCACCTCTTTTAAGGGAGCGATATTAAGTGGCGTTTGCAAAGTTAATGAGCGGGGCTCAGCTCTGCTTTTAGTTGCCATAAATTAATAAACGCAAAAGGGAAGAATTAAGAGAATAAAAAAGTGGTTAAAGTTTAATGCAGAGCCCTCCTCCAAAGTTGCCAGGTAATGTGTTCAGGAGTTTGCTGGTGTTGCTGGGCTCGTTTTCCTTCCCGTCCGGACAGAGGAATTGGCTTTTCCAGTTAGTGAACACCTGGAAAATACACGGGTTGGGCTTTGGTTGGGGTTTGATTCGGTTTTGGTTTTGGTTTTCCTCCCTCGGAATTGCTCCTTCTCGCCCTTGGGCTGATGAGACGTTGAGATGAAGCTCGAAAATGCCTGAAAGAGGGACAGGCATCCAGGCTGCAGCCTGGACCAGTGGCCTGGGAGGTCACTGAGAAGCGAGCTGAGGAGAACTGGCAGGCTCTGCTTATACCTCTGCCAGCCCATGAGCACATCCTTTAGCAGGACGTATATATTTCTCCTCGTTAAAGTGATTTTTTCCCCCCTCTCTCTCTCTCCCTCCCTTCAACAGTTAGTGGCCCGTATATTGGAAAGTGATTCATCCTCTGCCAGTAATAAATACTCGAAGGCTGCACTTCCAGCCCGTATCCTGCTTTAGACCGTGAACATCAAACCCTGCTCAAGTCCCCGGCACGGGGGGACGGACCCTCCTCGTTTCAGCTCGGAGATGAGTGCGAGGACTTGAAATCCACTGGGAAAGCTTTGGGGCTGAGCAGGATTTTGCTCTCTCCTTCCTTCTGCCCCCGCTCTCGGGTGGCCCGAGGTGACGGACGCTGCAAAAAGCCCCTTTAGCTGATGCTCCTCCGAACTGGCCCGGCCGAGGACGGGGCTTTTGGGGATAGAGGAGGCGTCGGGTCTGGCAAAAGAAATGCAAACAAAAGAAGCCCTCCCAGGACCAGGCAGGGGCTGCTCCCCCCCGTAAGCGGGTTCCACCCGGCCCCTCCTGCCGCTGGGAGCTGGGGCAGCTCCTGGAGCCGCGATTCGGTCCCTCCGGGCTGCCAATCCATCCTAAGCTTCAACTTGCGCCTCTGCTCTCAAGCTCTGGCCTTCGAGGCAGCGCCCCTGTATCACTGACACCCCCTTTCCCCCCTCCAGCCCTCTCGCTCTCCTTTATTCCAGGAATGATGCGGGAACCTCTATTTCCCCCCCTCCCGCAGCTGTTGGTCCCCCAAATCCCTCTTGCAGAGCGAGGGTGGTTATTATGGGCTGTGCGGGGGCGGGCAGGGATTTTGCGAAGCTGGCGAGGAAAAATTCGCTGCTGATGTTCAAGAGGAAAACAAACACTCCCTCCCACCCCTCCAAACCCCCTCACCTCGCTTCCCTGCCAGCCCAGGAGCCCCTGAGCCGCTCCTCAGGCCAGGAGGGCACCTCAACCCCCAGGGCCAGACATCACCATTTCTTTTATTATTATTATTATTTTCAAGTCTGAGGGTGCAGCCTGATTGATTTCACACACCCCCTTTCCACGGGCCTAACTAAGGCTGACCTCCCCCTCGCCAATGCCCTTGCGAGAAATCCGTGGACCGCAGGTGGAACTCTGCCTTGCAAATGGCTTTATCTCTTGTGTATCTTATTTGTATATAGTAACGTTAATGAGTAACTCTTGTGGCGCTTGTGGATGGAGGTAAACAGCGAGCAATCTCTCTGGATTATCCTGTCTATTACTCACCTGGCGCCTGTCTTGATATCCTCAATGGTTTTATGGCTGATGCAGGCGACCCGGCGCTGGGTGGGGGGGTGTCCGGCGGCGGGGGGGGGAGGAGGAGGAGGAGAAGGAGGAGAAGAAGGAGAAGGTGGAGGAGGTGCTGGGGGGTGTCCGGCGGGGTGCCGGCGCCATCTCTCGGGCAGCCCCAGCAGTGCCGAGCAGCCCCCGAGGGGACCCACGGCCTTTGGGAGGGGGGTGCGGTACCCAGCGGGACCCCGCGGGTGGGAGGGGAGCCTGTGTGTCCCCCCCAACCCGCCACCTCCTCGGCGGGGCTGCGTGGCAGAGCTCGCCTCAGGCTCTGCTGCCAGCTGAGCTGCGCTTTACCCACGGGACTTTTAGCCCCGGGTCCAAAGTCTCTGGGAAAGTGGGGTGGGGGCTGCACCCCCTGGCTCAAAAAAAGGGGGTGGGGGGCACCAGAGCCCCATCAGCCCTGGAGGTGAGAGGAGCCCCCGACCCCCCAGCGGGGCGGTCCCCGCTGCTGTCGCCGCTTTGCCGGCCCGCTCGGCCCACGCTCCGCTATTAGTTAATTATTGATTGATTACAAGTGAAAATTTATGACCCTCTTTCCCTCCCCCGTCCCCCTCGCACGCACACACGCTGCTGCCCTCTGCAAACACTCCGAGGGAGGCGGGAGGCGGGCTGTTGTTTTTGGCCCTGACAGCTTCCAGGAATATGAAATATTTAAGCCCTTCGCTCGATCTCCCGTACCCTGGACGGCCCCCCGCCCCGCCCGC
>WEIS01029947.1:0-23858 GCA_013389965.1 Todus mexicanus | reverse complement strand
CAGAAAGCTCGATTTTTCTCCTGAGCTTGGCTGTCCGCATCCTGCAGAGCAACCAGAGGAGAAAACACTGCAGAATGGCCAGCCTTAGCCACAGCAGAGCATTTGCTCTGTGTGAGGACAAGCGCGTATCCACACCTGCATATGGAACACTCTCCTATGGGATAGAGCGAGGACTCCCTGGTTGTGGTGGCAATATTTTGCCCTTGGAAGGAGCAGTTCTGATGAAGCCTTTTGCCCTGCTGCAGCAGGAGGGGTTTGTGCTGCTCGAGGGCTGCCCTGCAGTGTTGGCCCTGCCAGAGGCATGCCCAGGCGGCTGAACGCTGCAGTCCTGGCTTCCAGCACTCTGCACCCAAAGCCACACAGGAGCAGCGAGGTGCTCACCCAGCCACGCTCCATGAAACCTGCTGCAGGAGTGTCATTCATCTGGGACATAGCCAGGAGGTGATGAGGAACCAGGAGCCACCAAGAGCTGTCACACCCTGAGCTACAGAAAGAGTGGGGATAACGTGGGGTGGGCTTTGCCGTAGCCATCAGCTCCCCCACAGCCAGCACCAACAGCGGTGGAACCAACCTGTGTCTTGGTAGGTCACACAGGGGTCCCACCTCCAGCCAAAGGGAGCACCTTCAGAATCTCAGGGGCTGCAGTGCGTGGAGCCCCACTCCTCCGCTGGGTGCTGCCAGCCAAGGGGCATCCCCTGGGTGCCGGGGCACTGCAGCCTTGAAGCACAGGGGACAGGAGCTGAGAGCTGAGCTCGCTGCTGGGGTCTGTCTGCAGGCCAGCGCTGCCTGCGCCCGCCCCAGGGGCACAGGGCTGGGCTCTGCCTGACTGCAGCGGGAAGCACCCAGGGATCTGCTGCTCCTGTGTGGGAATGGAGCAGGCTCAGATTCCTGCAGCTGCGTCCCTGCTCGGGGCCACCAGGCCAGGGGGTGCTCAGTGGCCACTCCACCCCAGCACTGCCAGCATCCTCCTCTCGTCCCGCCTCCAACACCCGCTGGCTCCGCAGCCTGAACAGAGCACAGGGCACAGGGCATAGAGCACAGGGCATAGAGCACAGGGCACAGAGCATAGAGCACAGGGCATAGAGCACAGGGCACAGAGCACAGGGCATGGGGTATAGAGCACAGGGCATAGAGCACAGTGCACAGGGCATAGAGCACAGAACACAGCACAGGGCACAGGGCATAGCGCACAGAGCAGGGCTGCATGTCCTGCCTGGCCTTAGCCCGCAGCAGGACTCGGCTGGGAGCCCGTCCCAGTGCCCACCAGAGCAAGGGCTTGGGGAAAAGCATAACCTTATAATTACACCTAATTCTGGGGTGGGGAGAAGTAATCTCCACCTGGTAAGCAGTTCATACCCTGGAGCAGAGGAGGGGAGGCACATCAAAGCTCAGGAAGCTGGGACAGGGGTGGGAGGACAGGTAGGAGGAGAGCTGGGGGGAAAGCAGGGCGAAGGAGGGGAGGAGGGGCACCAGCCGTGCTCTGAAGGCTTCATGCAAGAATGAAGCCTCCCCCACATTTCTGGGTGCTGAGGCAGCAGCAGGGCAGGTGGGCAGGGTGCGCGCGCAGCACGTGGGGTGCGGCGCTGCAGGGCCTGCAGGCCAAGGCAGCGCTGCCTGAGGGGCGCGTGCGGGTGCGGAGGGGACAGGTGGGCGCCATGCACCCCCGGGGAGCTGCCACGGAGGCAAAGGTCCCACGGGGTGGAGTGGCAGGAGCTACAGAGCATGTCCGGGGCGGGCAGGCGAGGCAGCCCTGCATGCGGGGCGCACACAGGGTGTGCATGGGGTCAGGCAGCGCGGGGCACGTGCTGCGCGTGGTGCGAGGCAGCGCCGCGCCCCGGGCACATACGGATGGGCTACATCGGCCAGGATTTTCTTGTGCTGCTCCTCCATCGTCCATTTCAGAGGCAAGGCTCAGTTGGCCCTAAGGAGAGCAGGCAGCAGCACAGAGTGATGCCAGCAAAGAAACCCCCTGTGTTAGGGTAAGCTGGAGCCACGGATAAAATCCAGGCAGCTGAGGGCTGGGCCAGGGCAGCGCCTCACCACCCATGAAATTCTACCTGCAGCCAACCTGGCTTAGTGCAGAAATGAGATTGTCCCATCACGCACCCCAGGTCACCCTGAAATAAGCTCCTGGCACTTTGTAACAGAGAAGCTTTAGCCAGCCAGGCCTGGTGGGGACCTGGCTCCCCAGGGACAGGCTGTCTTACCATGGTGTGTGCCCAGCTGTGATTTCAGCAGCTCTAGAGAAGCCCCCGGTAGTTCTGCACCTGCTGTGGGGTGAGAGAGCAGGCAGAGGGACATTGTCCTCTCAACCCTGCGATGAGAGCCTTGGCATTACTTAAGACAGCCGAGAAGCTGCCCAAGCTCTTACCAGCAGGAAAAGCCTCCAATGGAGGCACTGCAGGGACCAGAAGGACTTTTTTTTTTTTCCTTTCCTTATGGGACACCACCAGCTCCAGTCCTGGGAGTCAGCAGCCCAGGGCTCTGTGCCTGTCCTGGTGCAGAAGCTTTCATCTCCAGATGGTGCCTGAGCAACCCAAACACATGGGGGCTGGAGAGCCACCATGGTCATGGCTATTTTGCATCATTTTGCACAAACAGATCTTATCTTCAGGCTCGCTACCTTTGAAGCCCCAGTGCTGGAGGCTCTCTGTGGGACCTGTGGTGTCAGGGCACCGTATCCTGGGACCTAGGATATCCTGGGAACCCTGAGACTGCCACCAGAGATGCCATTGTTGTATGGACAGCTCTTCCTACCTCCTTCCTTTCTCTTATCTTGTCTCCTTCAAGTTCATGTTTGTTGTTTTTCTCCTTCCTCTAAAGGAACCGGGGCTTTGGGAGGGCTGGACAAGTTGCCACATGTGTATAGAAACAGAAATGGACTTGCAGGAGACAAGACAGAGAAAGGGAAGGCAGGTGGGGATTTTCATCTGTTTCTAGGAGTGGCAATACCGTCCTTTGAAATCTGTTCATGCAAAATGGTGTAAAATTTCAAATAAGAGTTATAACACCAAAGGAAGTAAACAAACTCTGGAAGCGTGAACTGGCCTGTGGGATACGGGAACTCGATCCAAGGCAAGCGCACGGAAGGTGTTGTGATTCGTGTCTGTACAACTAGTGAGCAGGCCTCCACCTGGGAAATTATCCAGCTACGTGTTCAAAAATACGAGAAACCAAAGAGAGAGAGATTTAAGAAGTGGGAAAACCAAAGAAGATATTATTTAACGGACCGAGCCTGTCACGCAGGACCATGGCTGAGCTCCAAGGAGGGCTCGCCAACCCACTTGGCGCTGCTGCCGAGAGCAAAGTCCCCGGGGAGAGAAGCCTGAGGGATCCCTCCTTTTTGGAAATGATAATTTAAAAAACCCGAACATCAAAACAAAACAGAGCAAAGAAAAACAAGGACGAAGAGGTACAAAAGTGTCTGCAGACAGAACTACATTGCAGAGCTGGACTGGAGATAAAGCTCCTCAGCCCTGCGATGCGTAAATCCCAGAGTTTGAGCAGGGCACCTACCCCTGTGTGTCCCAGGAACGCCCTGCACAGGGGCAGCCTCTCGCTGCTAGCTAAGGGAACCCGGCTTTGCTGCTGGGTACCCCAACACTGCCGGGGCACGGTGCAGGCTCCGGCACCTCCTTCCCCCTGAGCAGCAGCAAGGCAGGAGCCACCTGGCAGGAGGGTCCAGCTCAGCCCAGCCCAGCCCAGCCCAGCTCAGCTCAGCTCAGCTCAGCCCAGGCCAGCCCAGCCACCCCTGCCCAGCTCAGCTCAGCGCAACTTAGCCCAGCCCAGCCCAGCTCAGCTCAGCTCAGCCCAACTTAGCCCAGCCCAGCCCAACTCAGTCCATCTTAGCCCAGCTCAGGCCAGGCCAGCCCAGGCCAGCCCAGCTCAGCCCAGCCCAGCCCAGCCCAGCCCAGCCCAGCCCAGCCCAGCCCAGCCCAGCCCAGCTCAGCTCAGCCCAGCTCAGCTCAGCCCAGTTTAGCCCAGCCCAGTTCAGCCCAGCCCCACTTGCTGCCGTGCTCTGCTGCCGCTTCTCGGAGCACAGCGGCCACATTCCCCCATGGATTCATGATGCTTTGTTCTGGACCCCTTAAACAGCTCCCGCATACTGAAACATAGTTTAACTGCTTTTAAAATGTCATTAAACATCCTTAGAGAGCACTTTCTGCAAAGGGACTCTCCATTTTCCCGGAGGAGACACGGTGATCTGCTGACGGCATCACCAGCTCTGTCCCAGCGATGTCCAAATAAAGGCTATTTAAAGCCCACAGCCCCATTTCCTGCAGCTAAACTGTACTTCAGCACCTTAGCTCAGGAACGCGTTCATGCAGCTACACAATTATACTTCCACATGACCCATATACAACCTACACCTTCCTCACGACACAGATTTACAATGTGTGGGTGACCGCAGATCTGCTCACGGAAAGAGAGAACAGGCTCTATTGTATTAAGAAATGTAATGAGGAGATCTCTCGTGGACCAGGGCCGGGGGCTCTCCTGCTGCAGGGGCTCTCGGGAGCCAGCTTCAGCTACCAGGAGCAGAGGAATCACGCACAGTGCTGGGGGGTAACCTCAGACATCCCCCGTCCCCACACCTCAAGGCTGGTTTATATAATTTTCTTCTACATGCACCAGGAAGATCTGAGGGCAGCGCTTTGGCCCTGGTGGACTTCTCCACCAGCTAGCGCAGCATTTCCAATCCCCGTCTCTGAGCCCCACAAACTCACACAACAGGTCAGAGGAGAATTTTAAGGATCCCCTTTCTGGAAGACCAGGTCACGCAGGGACTGCCGTGTCCCTCCCAGCAGCAGGTGATGGAGCCATGGGATGTTATCGGGGTGTATTCCCTCTCCCGCTGGCTCCCTCGTTAGTCACGCTTCCCGGAGCAACGGTTGCGTCTCATTAGAGCTGGAAAGAGAAGGTGCTTTGCTGTGCTTCGAACGCTTCAACACCCCTGAGCAGGGTGACACCATTCAGGAGAGGCCAGGCCGCGTGGTGCTGGCAGCCTGCCGACGGCTGGTCAGAGCGACCCTGGTTAAAGTCCTACCAGGAAAACAACTTCTCCTGCAGCATTTGACCCCACAAGGTGACGGGTCCTGCCAGCACCCCCTGGGAGCACGATCGCTCTGGCAGGGAGGCCCAGGAGTTCTGCAGTCAAAGACAATGTAGAGCTTTCTCCCAAGCTGCAGTTCACGGTCCCTGGGCAAGGTGCCTGTGGGGTGATGGTTAACCTCAGCGCCCGTTTAAAAGCAGTGTTAATGTGTCCCCTCAACCCTGAGGTTGAGCTACAGCTGCTTCCCTGAAGCTATAAAAGTTCAGAGGACTTTATAAGCCAGTTGTGGCAGATTTTGGGGGCTCGAAGCTGCCTGATGGCCAGTGTTCCTTCGTTAAGGATAACCTGATAATGATGTGCTTTATCGGAAGAGACCAGAAAAAACGCCTCCCTGATCATACCTACGGTACCAAAACACAAGCAGCTTCTCTGTTAGCGGCAGAGGAAAGAGGTAGAGCACGTTCAGGGCTGTTCAGTCTCGAGAAGAGAAGACTCAGAGGTGATCTTATTAATGTGTACAAGTATCGGAAGGGTGGGTGCCGAGTAGAAGGGGCCAGCCTTTTTTCAGTGGTGCCCTGTGATAGGGTGGGAGGTAACGGACATAAACTAGAACATAGGAAGTTCCACCTCAACGTGAGGAAAAGCTTCATTGGGAGGGTGACGGAGCCTGGAACAGGCTGCCCAGAGAGGTGGTGGAGTCTCCTTCTCTGGAGACTTTAAAGACTCACCTGGACATGTTCCTGTGCAACCCGCTCTGGGTGACCCTGTTTGGCAGGGGCGTCGGACTCGATGATCTCCAGAGCTCCCTTCCAACCCCTGCCATTCTGTGGCTCTATGATTCTACAGGCAAGTGGGCGGGCAGGGACCCACTCTGTTACCGCTGTTGGCAAAAAGTGCTGTGAGGCAAACCACCCTCAGGGAACCAAATGAAACCAGCCCGAGGGGAGTGAATTGCTGCAGCCGCGCTCCAGCACGTGTGTGGTAACTGCGCCTGACGCTGGCTCTGCCGTGCCCAGAGCCAAATTCTGCACCCATGAGCCGATGCCACCAGCCAGCCCGGCTGCCCTGCTGCCTGGAGCAGGAGAGGTGCCACAGCACAGCTCATCAGGCCAGCGCTCGCCTCGCCCTGCATCCTGCTGAGAAGAGCTGCTTCGCTACCAAGACCCGGCACGAGAAGGCACCGTGTGCTGCTGGAGACCCGCGGGCACGGCCGCTTTGTGCCTCCTGATAAGCCTCTGCCAGGGCAGAAGTATTTCGCTTCTCTGCTCCCTTCCTCAAAGAGCGCCAGGGGAGAGGATGATGTGGCTGTATCAGTAGCATCCCCGTGGCCCTTCCAGCGCTGCTGAGAATGAATTAACTGTGCCTGGCTCCAGGCCAGGCCCTGGAGGAGGAGCTGGCTCTCTTACAAATTTTCGCGCTATTCGTGGCATCTCTCCAATCCCCGGGGCTCAGGCTCCTGGCTGAGAAGCCTGCTGCGATTGGCTTGGGTTTGTTTCTAAGACATTTCTCAGCATCGTGGTTGCACGAGAAGCTGAAAACTCATGCTTCAAAACCCCAGCCAGAAGGACGGGTGCTGCCGTTGCTATTTATACAGCACCATTGCATCCAGAGGGGGGGGAGGGTTCTCCAAGCTAGAAAGATAAACCCATCCTGGGCTTCCTAGGTCTTCGTTTCTCAAGTGCTCCCAAGGCTCCTGTTGCAGGGTGCGCTGGGTGGCACTGTTGCCGAGCTGGGTGCCGATGAGCAGAGCTCCCGGCAGAGGCAGCCAAGCCAAGCCAAGCCACAGCACTTGTGGCTGGTGCAGAGATCTTTAGCACAGTTTCCTCGTCCTCATCTGACATCCATTGAACACTTCAGTTTTTCCAGCTGATAGTGCTGATGTTTTCCTTTGATTTTCTTCTTTTCTCAAGGAAGACAAGGAGCCCCAGGGGAAGCAGCTCACCCGAGAGGCACCATATCCACACACAGAGACCTTCGGGAGCAGGGAAAGCACCGCTAGAAAAGCCCTGAGCAAGGGCAGAGGAGAGCTGCCCAGGCTCTTCAGGGCTGTTGTTGTGCGTGAAAGCGCTGCCAGCAGCGGCCTCCTTTTCCCTGTAACATTTCTGGCAGTAGGCAGTTTCTCTACCGCAGGTTCCAAGACAGACATGCAAGAAGTGCTTCTCAAATCCTAATTTTTCCCCTAACTCCCTCTGAGGTGTCCAAGCAACAGGTTACAGAGCAGTGTCAACACACCATGAGTCAGTCATATGCATCATCTGGCCTGAAATAGGAGCATCCGTTGGCTCGTGCCCACTAGGCAAGAGGAGAGCGCCCACTTCGCTAACTCTCTGGCATCCCCTGCGCAGTTTTCTTGCCATTGCTCAGTAAGCAGAAAGGGCCACTGCTTGGGAGGCAAGTGGCGCATGGAAATACCCCGATGGCCAATGTTATCTAAGAGAAATCACATCCCACTGACTACAAACATTCCTCCAAACGCTGGGTCTTGCCCATCAGCCCAGCAGAGCGCGGGGATCAGTTCCCAGTAACGCTGCCCAGCTCACATTTGGGACAGCACGCCTCCTGGCCAGCTCTGCAACTGTTTGAGATCTTCGGCCATATCAGAACAGCAAACCTGGAGTGCCAGCCACTCGCTACAAACATAAAGACTTCTGAAGCCCAGAGGAAGCAGAATTCATTCCCCTCCTCTGTGTAGCTCCTGGTACAGATCAACACCCCCAGGGCTATGGATGAGGGATCTCCATAGCAACTTGCTGCTTCTCACCTCTGCTTGAAAAGAACTCCTTCCTCTGCAGCTCTTGCTACTCAGAAGAGACTTCTGGTTTCTCTTGGCTTCTAGAGATGATCTTTATTCACTTCACCTGCAAAACACTTGTCTTCTAAACGCTCTCTTTGCATGTGGAGCACTCGCATTGGGGCTAAACCAGGAACCACAGGTACCATGAGGTCTGGGACACACACCGTGACTTGCCACTGCTTTGGGACTTGATTTGTGGTCAAGACAGAAAGAAGCTGAAGTGATCTGGAGTACCCAGACTCACAGCGCTTACTTGGCAAGCTGAACCAGAGCAAATACGATATGCAGAGGACCACCTCTTAGTTCCCAGCATCATCATAGAGAACCATGCTGATTTGAAACAGAAAACAAACTCTTTACAAAGGCTACAGGGTGTACCAAGGAGCTGGAGCATCGCTGTCTTCCAAAGCATTGTGAGAAACGTGCAGAAAACCATAGGATACTGCCATGGCCTCAGCAGCTGGCCCTTCAAAAAAAGAGCCCCGTGCACCTTTGGCGGTCTAACTGCTTGTAGGATACCACAGCAGCAACGAGCGTGGACTCCTGGGGATTTCACTGGACTTCCTTCTGTCTCCTCTGTCCTCTGGCTTTGAACGTCACTGTCAAATGGAATTGAGATTTCTTCCCTCTCTCACACACCAGCACAACAATAATCCCCTCAATGCCTGCATTAATGCAACACTACAGTGCGAAACAGGGGCCTGGCTGCCTCAGGGAACAAATTCCAGAACCAAGTTTTCACTGGACACTGAATGGCTGCTGGAAGCTCAAGGTGGGAAGGGAGCTGCTCGGTCATCTTGGCTTTGCTCTGGTGGCTCAGAGCTCACATGGTCATCTCCACCACACAGAAACACTGGAAACTTGCACCAGCACTCTGCTCCTCACGCCCCAAGACATCCACCCAGAGCTCCCCATCCAGGCAGAAACCAGGTCAGACACTGCCCGAGCACTTCTCAGGGGGCAGAGGAAGGGACTGAGGCTCACATGCTGTGCCATCCTAACCTTGACTTGGCCGCAAGGTCCTTGCATGGCCCCAGACACTTCTTGGCTTGCAAGACTCCGTTCTGTCTGTGTGAAGAGCTAATCCCTGTTATCAGGCAGCTGTAGCACTTGGATTAGTTACACACAGAGTGCTGAGGCAGGGAGCTGTCGTTTCAGGGGAACCACACAAAATACAAATGCTGACGGTGTGCGTGTTTGCAGAGGCCTCTCTATTTGCCTTCCGCAGATGAAATGGCCCACGCTGCCTGTTTTGCTCCGGGCAGTTTTCGTTAAGCCTCCACAGTTTCACTACCTGCTGAACCACCACCACCTTCTTAACGACTGGGCCCAATTCAATCCCAACCGCAGATTCAAGGGCTAGGGGGGGGAAACCAAGGTAGAAATGAGCGCTGGAGACGCAGGCGTGCTTTACAAATCTAACAGTTTATTTTTTCTCTCTGTGCAAATCAGTGCTACTTGACATTACTCACATTTCACAGTGCAGAGGGTAAAGTGGTTAGAAGGCTGCTTAAGCTGCAGTTCGGCAGGATTGTTCTAGGTCCTGGATCCCAGGCAATCTCCATGTGCAGATGACCTGGAATAGAAAAGGACTGCAGGGCCAGCATCCCAACAGTTTGGTACTTGTAATACAAGCCACCATCACAGCATCTCCAAGGGAAGCCTGCTTTCCTCCTCCCGCATCGCAGCGTTCACATCTGCATGCAGGCTCCAAGCATTTACAGCCAGCAGCATATAAAAAGGTTTATGGCACAGTTTCCAAGTCCGAGTTCGCAGAGACCACTGAGAAAAGAGCAAATGACAAGCTCTTTTCGTAGCCACTTAATCTCACATAAGACAAACCAGAACAAAGTTTAGCAGTGGAAGGGAAAGCTGGTCCCTAGAGTAAGAGGGTAAGTCCCAGTGTGGCCAGCAGCACCCACAGCCTGCTGGCTGCTCCACTAGTGCTCACCACTGGGGCAGAGGGAATGGGGCATGAAGCCAGGCGGCACTTGGAGAAATCACTGAAATCCCTGTAAATGGCTAGCAGGAGAGACCCTGGGGGATACTGTGCAAAAATAGCTCATACCAGTTTTCTCAGGAGTTTCTCTGAGGAGACAATCGAGTGTGACATGGAAATTTCATTGTGCAATACTAAAAAAAAAAAAAAAAGGAACGTGTCACTTCAAGCACCCTTCCAGAGCTCAAAGTCAGGGCACACGGGCTGCGCAGCGCCCCATCGCTGCTCCAGGGAAGAGAGGATGAAATCGAAAAAATGATCTGGGAAAGCAAGAGCATCCAAGAGGGATCTGAGCATGAGGCAGTGACGTGAGGGAAGCAGAGGGATGGTTGGACAGTGCCTGGTCCACAGCTGAGTAGTTCAGGCACGGGTACCTAAGGCAGCAGTCAGAGCAGCCAAATTTGTTTGCTACATCAGATTCAACCCTGTCCCACAAAGCTCGTCAGCAGTGGGTGGAGAGAGGCTGCAAGTCCCAGCACCCTCAGGGACTGACTGGGGCATGGCTCAGACCTCATTCATCATTAGAAGGGCTTTCCCCTGCCCAGCCTGTCTGCACTCGCTGGTTCTGGCATCTCCTGACCACAGCACTGGGAGGGAAGAACTCTTCTTTGCAGGAGATCTGACCCCCTGGAGCTGGGTAATGAGGCTGTTTGGAGGCAGCGTGGCTGTTTTCCTGGAAAGAGCAGACAGCCAGAGCGCAGCAGAGCTTCCGAGCGGCATCATGACAACAACAGAAGGCTGTGACTGACCCATTTGCAATCGAATGGAAAACTCTGCTTTTGTTTCCCATTTTAGTTTCTCCCTTCGAGACATCTCATAGCAACAGCTTTGCTCTGCTATTAGCAGCCCGTCCTTGTAAGGAAAAGCGAGAGCCTATTAATGAGCCAAATTTATCACCGGGGCAAAACTCTGCTGACCTAATTACACTAGACACATATTTGACCCGTTATGTTAACCTTCCCCTGCCTCCTCCACAGTTAAAAGGAAAACACCTTTCAACTTTAATCAGGACAGGGAATACAAAGAGTAAGAATTACAGAAAGAAAATAACACGAAAAGCGCACTGTGCTGTTCTCAGCATCCCACACCAGCAGCCTTGAAGCCGTAACCCAAAGGGATGCACGTGCATCTACAGGGGGGAAGGATCAGCAATGGGTGCAGAACAGCCCTGACTACATCAGCTCTGACCTGTGCGTATGTACGAGCCCTGGAAGGGTGCCTGAAGGACGGCCCTTTACAGGGTGGCGCCGGGGATGTAAAGCCAGTCGGCAATGGCAGTGGGCAGGTGAGTCATGACTTGCAGCCTCAACCACCAGTAGGTCTCCATGGGATTGTAGCGGTTGTTTGGGCACGGGGAAGTGAGCGCATCGGTGATGGCATTCAAGACCAGAGCCATGTCCTTGAGGCCGCTGTTAACGAAGGACTTCATCAGGGCCACGTGGCGAGTGAAATACTCCCTGCCGTAGTCCTCCCGCACGGTGTCGCTGGCTCCGCCCCACAGCACCTCAGCCTGTTTGTCGATGCCGTCCGCTGTCAGGATGCCCGTTGCTGCCACGAAGTTACTGGGCTCGATGAGGATTACTCTGACGCCCCAGCGGTACATCTCCTGCCGGAGGCAGTCGGAAAAGGCTGCGACCCCAAACTTGGAAACGCAATAGCAGGAGCGAGATGGACTCACCATCCGTCCCAACATGCTTGTGATGTTCACCACGCGGCCTAGAGAGAAGAAAGCAGGGAGAGATGATGGGCTGAAGAAGCAGCAGATAGAACATCCCAGTGAAAAGGTAGACAGGAGGGGGATGGGCTCTTCTCCCAGGCAATTTGTGCCAGGCCGAGAGGGCACAGCCTGAAGCTGCACCAGGGGAGGTTTAGGTTGGACATTCGGAGGCACTTCCTCACAGAAAGGGTTATTAAACACTGGAATGGGCTGCCCAGGGAGGTGGTGGAGTCACCGTCCCTGGAGGCGTTCAAAAAAAGCCTGGATGCCACGCTTGGTGTCAGGGTTTAGCTGAGTGGTGGTGGTAGGTCATAGGCTGGATTCAATGATCTAAGAGGTTTTTTCCAGCCTTAAATATTCTATGATTCTATGATTTGTTGGATGATGCTGATTTGTAAAATCTGAATCTTGAAGAGGCATCCAGATCCCCCCGTCAAGGAACCTTTCTCTCCTGACTCAAACAATGCCAGCCCCTGCCCTGACCTCTGCCATGGATGGCTCACATGCCTGCCCCTCTGTTAATAAGGATTTACAAGGCAAAGAAGCAATTCCCCTCCTAATTTCCAAGTAGGGAAGTACCCAGGTCTTCTGAGGCTACTAGCTGTGTGGTCTCACATGAGTGAGCTGGAGAGCACAGCACAGAGCATGGTGCCACACAAGCGTTCTGGTTCTTCCTGTAAGTGCCACAGCTCATCTGCAGCCACCCTGCCTGACACTGCCACGTGTTTCTAGACCAGAGCTGGATGGCAGAGAACCAGCAGAGGTTTCCCTGAACCCGCAGCATGAGCAGCACAGCCTGCGCACCCAGCTGGCTGGCCAGGAGTGCCGGGAGTGCTACGTGCCTGGGACAAATGGAGAGGAGACTTGACCTGCTGCTGGCTGTGAGGCAGCAAAGAACAATTGTCCTAACTCCCACCGGCAGCCCAACTGCAGAGCTCTGGCAGCTTGTGTTGGATTATGCACTGCCCAGGGACAGTGACAGCAGCGGTCACTCCTCTGGGGGTGGCTCTGTCCTTCCCCAAGACAAGACGTGTGCAGTTATGGTTTCAGATATACTTACAAACAGGCCCTTGAAATCCCACCAGCTATTTTTACAGAGGGGATTTTCACAGCCATAGAGCATAACACCCTTCTGCAGCTTGGAATTTTAGCTCAGAAACAAGTGGGTGGCTCTGCTCTCTCATTCCAGACCTAAGTGCAGCTTGGAGGCACTGTCTGCAAGAACCACCTGCTGGGTAAGACACCTTTTGTAGTGAGAGGGGGCTTGCTTAGTGGGTACTTGCTTTCTGAAAGTGGTACCTGAGCAATCGTCTCAAGAGAACTCTTTTCTGTCCTTCCAGAGCACACAGCTGTGCCAACATTCTCCCACACAGGCTACGTAACGAAGCTCCTCAGAGTTCTGCTCATCCATATTGCTGTGGTTTTTTAATATAAAGACTTTTAATAATACTGTTGTCTTGTAAGTTACCTAAAATGGCTCGTTCTGACTCATTTATTCCACCACAGCCACTCTGCAATCAGCTGTGAATTAAATACCGTGAAGGGAGAAGATTCAATTACCCAAACGCAAGCTCTTGGTGGACTCTGGAGCCGGGATTATCCTGTCCGGCCTCCAGTCATTTGTTTCTGAAGGTAGCCTGGAGTCCCGTGTCATATCTGCCAGCACTGCACAAGAGTCTCCCACACCCTGGGATGCTTAAGATAGCACCTGGACTACCCCAAGAGTGGCCTGTACTACCAAACGCTTTCACAGCATGTTGAACCCTGCTGTCTAGTTTGCCTGCACGTCTCAGACACCCTCCTTGGACTGCACAGGCATTCCTTGAAGCACAGTCTGGGTCACGATTTTTAGCTACACCTCTTTGCCGTGCTGCAAAAGCTGTCTCCGAGTCTTGCCACGCTGCCCAGCATGTACCTTTAGCCCTGCGGATGAGCGGCAGGAAAGCCTTCGTCACCCTCACGGTGCCCCACAGGTTGATCTCTGCCACCTTCTTGTAGTTGTCTAAACTTGCAAATTCCACCTCTCCGAAGGTCGAGACGCCGGCATTATTCACCAGGCCCCACAGACCTGCCAACACACACGTGGTTAAAGAGCAGAGCAACAAAGGGTGTCATGGAGAAGCAGCTTTCTGTGCTGTTCAGAGTAACCCAACCCCTCGACAAAGAACTGGGCACTTCTGGAGAAAAAAGTTGCAGACAAAATAGCGGCAAGGAGATGAAACACACTCGTGTTGTATCGCAACAAAGCCAGGGGGGCTTGTTTGGAGCACCAGGGAGAGTGATGGGTCACACAGGCATTGCCTCCCTGAATGTCTCCTCTGCAGCCAAATGCTGTTCTGAGGCTTGGTAAGGCCGGACCTGTCTGACGCTCATTTACGCTTCCTGTTGGTTCCAGATTTGTACTCACCCAGCGACACGATCATGGCTTTTGCAATTTGGAGGGGGCTGGACTTGGAAAGGCAAGAAAACAAATAACATGGATTTCTAAATCCCCTTCACAACTCTGACTCACTCTTTTGGAGAGTGCACGGTATTGATCTGCAGGTTCATGGCCTGAGGAACAGCTGCTGTATTTTAGTTCAGGTGTTTGGTTTCCTTCGATCCTAACTATAGCAGAAGGTGGCAAACTTACAACCAACCCTTAGAACTACGAAAATTGAAAACTGAACATCTTTTGTGCATGCAGTCCTGTCAAAATTAAAGTGACTGCACTTACCAAAGGCTTCTGCACTGAGCCCCTTACGTGTCCAGGACTTGGCAGGTCACCGAGAACTTGACCCTTTGACGCAATTACTGCAGGAGTCCCAGCGGCAAACGTTTGTAGTTTGTACTTTGTGAATTTTTTGAAGCTCAGAACTACGCAGCCACAAACTGCAGGAGGAACAAACAGAAGAGCTGGAACTAGGTAATAGAGTTGCTCCTCATTAGCCGTCCCGCCGTACACCACGGTTATTTTTCCCTGTGTAAGTACTCAGCTGGAGTTGGGGCCACTTGCCACTCCCTGACCTTCCCCTTGCCACCAAGAACAGACAATGGACTAAGGAGGAGTCTCCATGCCCAGGCAGCTCTGACATTCCTATCAAAAGTATCCACGTCATGCCACTCTGTTGATAAAAATTATCAAGCCCTGTCTCAGTATTTTTTGGGCTGTTTTCCCTGCCTCTGCTCCACAGCTTCCCTGCCCTGATGTTGCAAAGTATTCTGATAACTTCCAGCCTATATTTATTCATGGGCAGATAGTTACCATGTATCGTACCGAACACAGCCCCCTACACAAATTGCAATATTCTACCATTGCCCGATAAATATCAATGGAATTTATCCTCCTGGTGCATTTAAAAACACCAAGATGCCCTTGCTAGACCGGCCTGGCTCTCTATTCTCCTACCAGCCCTAGTAACCCTGCCCCGCTCCCAGCTAAATTCGTTTTCACTGAGGGCTGCTGACCAGCCGTGTACAGCAGACTGGAGAAGGTCATGTCCTGCCCAGTGCTAGCGGTGCTTTAACCATTCCCTCATGGTCTGTTCCAGAATGGATTTGTCTGTGACAGCTGCCACCACTCCCACATCTCTCAGCTCTCACATGGTGATCCCAGCACCCCTTTTTGCCCTGCCCTGTCTCTGACAGGCAAGGGGGAATACTGCTCCTGTTCTATCCTCCTCCACAGCAGCCCCTTCCCCATCCCTACCCATGGGCTGTTTGGGATAACAGCTAAGTTGTGGCCTGCGGCAAAAAGCCAAGAAAATATCTTATTCTCCTATCCTTCTGTTTTATTAATTGAAGTTTGTAAATGCTGTTGGCAGGTAGTTAGTTCTACTCCTGCTCTGCCCAAGATCCCCTGCCTGTCACTGCTGCACCTACTGAAGCTGCCAGCTCTAATGGGTCAATATAACTCTGCAATTCACACTGGTCTGGCAGCCAGCACAGCATCTTAGCCAGAATGGGGTCTCCTGTGCTGCCACAAAGCAGGCTCTGATCACTAGCAGGAGGATCAGGGAAACGGGGCATCTGATGGTGCCATTTCACCAGTAACAAGAAACTACGCAGAGCAAATTTGGCACGGATCTAACTAAGACCACAAGAGACTTAAACCGTCAGTCCCCAATGGATCTCTGCAGAGTAGCCCTGATTCTGCATTTCTCTACAATGATTTCCCGTTTCTTGGGTTATGAGGTTGGATTCAGGGATGTTCATGAAAACATTATTTACTATAGCTCATTCTTGGAACTTCATTGCTCACCAGTGAGGTCACATTACATACAGAACAAAATGTTGCTAGGTACCGAGTCACGGGGCTGTTTGCTGCACAGCCGTGTGTTTATTGAGCGGAGCCTTATCACTACTATTTCTTTAGTGTCAACAATACAGTGGGAACTGCAAAAGACTGAAAACAAACAGGGACACTCCTACCAAAATGAGCTTAGCCTTACGAACACAGCACAGGGAGAAGTACAAACGTACAGGGCAAGAACTGTTCTGTGCTAACTCCTCTGGGGCCACACTCGCTGCGCAACAAGGACCTCTGTGCAAGGCTCCTCAGTCTCAATAGTCTCTATGTTCCAGCACTTATTTATTGAGCACTATTTATTGGCAAGCCCCAAACCTCAGCCACACTGACGGGCCTAAAAAGAGGCCTTTGCTGTTTTACACACTGTGCTGGAGCAAATAACTACAGGGTAAGGCTCTGGAGAGCAGGAGGAACCAGTCCAACCTGCTGACCAAGGTTGCAAGGCTTCTCTGTCCCCGCTACACACAGAGTTTCACAAACGCTGCCGCATTTATAGAACCAACAGAGCTGCTCCCTTACAAGCTTTCGCTCAGTGGGAAATGGCTCTGCGCCACCACTGCGGTTGCTAGGCTCTTCAGGAAAAGCTTGAGAAGCTGTGAAATGTGTGACGAGGGTTGGCTGATTGCGTAGGAAGAAATATCGTGTGGAGAGAACATGTGTGGGATCAGAGCTTGTACGTAACTCAGTTACATTTAATGTGCCTGTTCTAGAAGGAAGGGTGTGCTCACGTAACTTGCATGAAGATTGGAGCTATTGTTATTTATTAGCTTTACACTTGCTGCCAACAAAGACAGGCCCATGGCAGTCTCATCCAAGCTTCAAAAGGAGCAACCACCCTCCACTCACACGACCCTTAGGTTCTGGAGCCACAGATGTGAAACTTCAGTCCACCTGGGGCTACAGCTGCTGTCCAGCTTGCTACTTGCACTGAGGCTGCAGAGAAGCCTATGCAGGGCAAGAAGCCTCAGAACCTCACCACGTGGCTAGAGGTTAGGTGATGTCACACCAGGCTCCAACTGTAAGCTCACATCCCACTGCCAAACCAGTTCCTAGAAGGGAAGAAGCATGCAGAAGGGACTCCTATCTTCTTTCACATGCTCTTAGGGTCCATGAGTTGGACTTGCACTTAAGGTGGCATGTGGATTAAGGTGGTTTATGCCAAGCCCACCCTGGATCCTGCCTCAGATCACCTCTGGGATGTTGCACGGCAAACTGGAAGCATAGATTGACTTGGTTGAAGAATAATCCAGGTTTGGTGGCAGGTCAATTTTGTGCACTTGTTTACATGAACGGGTTGCAGCCACACGGCAGAGGTGACAGCAGTAAGCAGGCAGGGTCTGTCACCTCTTCATCAACAGGTCACTACAGAAAGGTCTGTGTGATCCAGGCTGCAGCAGGAGAGAGGCTCTGGCCATCCTACGCCCTTCGCAGACGCTCAAGCAGAAAGACACGGGCTCTTGTGGGCTTGCTGCCATTCATCACTTTTTACAGGATGTAGAGTTAGAGCCCAGTCCTCCAGCCAGTCTTGGTCTCCATGTGACAGGCACATCAACAGCAAGGTAATTCTTCTCACTGACACGAGTACAGCACTGCCTGACTGCCACACACTGTCACAGGCTTCCAGGCCTGTTAACCCCCTCTGGGTGGTGCAGAGAGGGAATGACCTGGCCAGTGCACAGCCTGCTCTGTAGGAAGATTCTGGGAGCACAGCAAAGAGCCAGCTGTGCTGGATATATGAAGATTCCCACATACCTTCCTCTGGTTCCTTCAGGGTCCTCTGCACAAAGTCCACAGCCTGAGCCACCTCCTCATCGCTGCACACATCCATCTGTAGCACTTTCATGCGATCTGACTTCATGTTCCTCAGCTCCCTGGCTCCATCTCCATTCTTGTCCTATTCAACAGAAAAGAAAGATTCCTGCTAGGATGGCAGAGGAGCAGTAACACAGCTTGGGGCCAGGCATGCTCACATGGACTGGAAATATAGCTCCTGAAACCACACGCAGAGGTGTAAACCTGGAGCGCAAATAAGCATGCAAGCCACAGGAAGCAACGAGCAACCTATGGCCATCTTCCTATTCCCTCCAGCACAGCTCCTGCACCTGCACCAGTGCCCCACTGCTCTGAAGGGCCACAAAGTCCCAGCTGTTAGCTCCTCACGTGAGGGGTTTCACACCCACAGCACTGGAAATACTGTGCCAGCCTGGGATAACCTCAGTCTCCACGCTCTGCAGGTAACAGAGCAAACACTTGTACGGAAATATCAGAGTCGGATTTTCCAGGCTTGAAAGCAAAAGGCTATTAGGCACCACACTTATGTCATCCCAAAATATCGTCTGGTTTCTAATGAAATAGTTTTGTCAGATCAATTTGAAAACAAGGCAGCAGGGCCACCTTTGGCATGGCTGACAGCAAAGAGTCTGACGCTACAGGATACAGCAGGAAACACGTACAGCTGATCCTACACAGTAACACTTTGCTCTTGCTACACAGCAGAACAGGATGCACAGGAGCACACACACAGTGGAGATCTGCCACGTAGTGACATGACTACAGACATGAGGCATGAAAGGAGGAGATTCTGGCTGAGGAAGCAAGAACAAGTCTTCTTTTTCACACTACGGGTAACAAGAACATGATAGTTCTGCTTTCCTTTCTATCCTTTTGCTTTCTCTACTCTTCCCCCCTGCTCCCCACTGCTATCATTAGAGATTCTGTTACTGTTGTGGGTTGTTTGGTTTTTTTGTTTCTTTGTTGATCAAACATAAATACAGTTTAAATTCCACATTTTATCTGGTCGCTTCCAGACAGGGTTGCTGCCTTAAGCCTTACAGCCTTGCTCCGGTGGTATATAACAAATTAAAGCTGAAAGAGCACAAATTAGCCACGCGGTTCCACAGCAGGCTCAAGATTTAGTTCACCAAACTAGTCCCTGAATCACAGGCTCCGCTTCATTAGGGAGGAAGCAGTTATGAATCGGTGAGTCACCACGCCTGGCTGCCACTCTTGCTGTAGCGCTTGATGCCAACTCCCCCAGCACAGAGCAAACGAGGTGAGCAACCCTCCCACAGTCACCTGCTGAGCTGCCTCTGCCGCCAGGCTGATGTCAGAAACGTGGAGCTGCTTAGCTCTTCCATACATATCTCAGGCTATTTAATGAATATAGTAGACAACATTTCACCTCCATCTTCCGTGTAGTGAACGATGACGTGTAATGAGGGAAAAGAGCTGAAATGTCCATCGCAGCCTTGAGCTAAACAGGGTAGTTCTCTTAAAAAAAAATCTATCCATAGCTACACCAGCGTTACGGCAATAGCAGGAAGGAGTTGCTGGTCCCTTGAGGTGCACATCATTTCACAACTGACGTGCTGCGTGTAGCCCTCTTCTCTAGCCATGAAAAGAACCTCTGAAAGTGGCGTTACAAGTAGTTAATAACATTGTCACAAAAATATGATGTTCCCTTTGAAACGGGTGAGGATTGTACGATGCCTCACTACATTTCTGGAAGATGCTCTTGCATCTCACCGAGTTAGACAAGGCAACTTTCAGGTACTTAACAGCTAATAAAGCGGAGCTAATGCAGCTTGTAAAGAGAGACTAAAGAGAGAAACTAAACTCTATCTGTACTCAAGTATCAGTTGCTATTTCAGAGCACTGCCAGCACCTTTCCCCACATGTTTTTTAATCTTTCATAGTCCTTAAAAAATAAACAGGAAATATTTCCACTGCTTTTGAAAAACAACCTAAAAGTCCAGTATAAATGGTTTGTATTACTCACACTGAAATGAATTTTCCCCTATCACAAACGCAGCTCAATCTGCAAAGTTACTTTCCCAGCTACAATTTATTGACCTTTGACAAAACACACTGGTTTTGGAAGCCTGACTTCAACATGCAATACCAATTGGAACCACTTTTCATAGTTGCAGACACAAACTCAGCCACTATTTAACTGTAAAACAAATTGCCTAACTCTTACACCCAGCACATTCCCTGTTCAGATAATTACAGAGTACTTCTTCCTTGTTTTTTTAATCTGGGATTTTGAAAATCCCAGATTTGCTGGCTGGGAAAACACCCAGAGCAGTTCCCGTGGAAGCAGCCAGGCTCTCCTCCCTAGGATGCCCTTTGTGGGCTTGGGACTCACCAGCAGGAGCCATGCAGCAGCACAAGTCAAGCAGGGCCCCGGCAGCAATGGCCCAAATGCTCCTGCAAAACTTCTCTCCACCTTCCTTTGCTGTCATGGGTTTTTTTCGGTCTGATTTTTGTCCTCTCGGAGACTCTTCCAGCCCAGCCTGCTGCCTAAGTGCTCTCCAGAGAGAGAGGGACTCATTCAGTGAGACTTTGCTGTTTCCTCCCAGCTATCTCTTTTCCCCCCCGTTATCCTGCCCTTGCAGCTCTGCATGGCTCTGACTGCCCAGCCCATGCTCTGCTGAGCAGGTGCTGCTCTTGGGTGGGGAGCCCAATGGCCCCACAAGCTCTCACCACCCAGCAGAAGAGCATTGCTCCAACTTTCGACTCCCTCCCCCTACTCTGGTTTGGAGGATCCCAACGCAGCTGGTGCTGAGGGACAGGCAGATCACGCAGGCTTGTTAGCAGGGAGCCCTCCTGTAACACACTGAGCCATGCCTGTTTCCCAGGGAAGTTTGTGGGATTCAGAATTAGGTCCTGGCAAGCTCTTGGGCGCCCACAGCGAGATGTCAGCGGGAATCAGGAAGCTATGTACACAAAGCTGAACGCTCGTGGATCCGGCTGGCTTGCTCCATCTGCGCCAGTTCCCCCCTCACTCTCCTGCTGCCTTTCCACCCGCTCCCTTCCTGCGTTTCCTGGGCAGGACACCTTGGACTTGTCATTACTGGATTCTACCTAATTGATTTCAGACTCCACCCGATCTAGTAAGACCGTTCTGAACCCTATTCCCCAAAAGTCCTGCAATCTTCCCAGCTCGGCACCATGCACATTTCTTTCCAAGTGAAGCCTCTATTCCAGGGGGCACTTCCACGCAAGTTTCCCTGGGACTGAACAGCAGTCACAGGCTTGGAGAGTTAAGTTTGCTCATGAGACTGTCATGAGGGACTGTGTCAAAACGCTTGTTCAGGATACATTTATTCCTTCCCCTTTAGCCAGCCCGCTGCTTAGCCAGAAGGAGATTAGACTGACATGTCACAGGCTGTTCCCAGTAAACTTATACAGACAGCGTACACCACACTGTGATCCGGACATTTATAAAATTGACAGATCGGGGTGTTGCAATTTCATCCAGCATCCCTAAGGTGAGCTGCCTGGTTGGCAACTCGAGGAGTCTGCCTGCTTTAGAAAGGGAAGTACAATCTCTGCCCTCTCACAGTCTCCTGGAAATCCCCTGGCCCGCAAGTTCTCCTGAAAATATCACCCATGGGGCAGAAATCACAATGGCTCATCTGTTAAGTGCTCTTCAGTACCTTTCATCAGGCCTGGAGAACTTCAGTGCATCCATTTAGATAAACATTCCCTGTCCTCTCCTTTTTCCTGCCTGCAGCTCTCATGACAACTCCTGGCAGCAGGCATCTGAAAACAATTTATCTTTTTTTTCCTCAGTAAGATCAAAGAAAATAAGACAATGATTATTTCACCTTTTTCCATCCTTTCTACTTCTCGGGTTATTTTGTAATTGATTTCTGTGTGTTTTTCCATCTTAATCCTGATATATTAACAGAAACTTTCTCTGTGAACTGACTTGTCCTTGCTAAATGAAATCCTGTCTCCACTTGATCCTCTGCAGCTCTATCCCAGCCTGCTTGGAGTGTTGTTGCTCCTGTAACTTCATTTTTGACTGCCTAATCATTAAAGAGCTCCTGATGCACCTAACAGTGTACCAGCTTGTAGTTAATGTAAGAGCTTTCTGTGGTGGTTACTGCATTGAGGAGCCTTAAACTCTTCTTCTAAAAGCATGCAAGTAAGTGATGATGGCGTAACTACGTGTCAACTAATAGCCTGGCATCTGCTCTACAACAACTGTCCCCATACCTGCTCTGACCCTGCAGTGAACCTACAGCAGGCAAACACTTCTCTCATGACAGGGTAACTTTCCTCGTGTTTGTCAGGAGCGGTTACACACACACAGCTGCACCCTTCACCACGCCACGCGTGCACTCACTCCTTCCCTCAGCAGCAGTAATCACCCCTGTGCTCACACCCTGCTCTTCACAAGTCAGCTGACCTAGCAGCTCCCTGCCTTCGCTGACTTTTCCTGCTTCTTTTGGATCCAGCATCCTTTCCTGTAATATAAGTAGGATACCTTTCTCTCATCAATACAACAAGCAGTCAGGACTCGCTTCAGGAGCGCTTAGTTTCTTTACAGGGCTTCAGACAAGAGCCTGCTCCCCTCGGCTCCACACTAGGGCGCTGCCTTCTGAACAGCCCTCAGAGCACCCCATCTCCCCTCTCTTTTCTGTTTCCTACACCTGCTGCTCTGCAAAGTGAATGCCCGACTTGCTATCGCCAGAGACAGGTATCCCAAAGCAGCATATGATACGATTACTGAAGGGTTCAGAAAGCCTCCACATGGAAATTTCCAAATAGTGGCAATTTTCCAACAGGACTCTCAAGTTACACAACATGTGAGCTGATAATAACTTTCCCTTCTGGTGTGGAGGAAGAACGTAACCTCCGCTGAGATCACACAGGCAACGAGGGTCACCTTTTTTATTTGTTCTTGCCCTCCCCGCTTCTCAAGAATCTGTGGCCATCACTCCCTGAGCACCTGGGTTGAAACGGCATCTTCAAACAGTGAAACAAGTGCGTATGAACTCATCTTGACCAGCTCAGAAATTACATGAATTTTGACCATCAAAAGAGAAAAAAAAAAAAAAGAAAAGCACAGTAATAGTAAAACCTCAGCAGGGTGGAGGTCACCCACTTAATAAAGAGGACTACACAAAGCCTACTGCAACCTCTTCTGATTTAGTGTGCCTAAACTGACCTCACCAAATACAGATGACGGGTGAGAACTACAGGTATCAGAAAGGTCCAGTAAATGTGCGTATCCAGCTATCTAGTAACTGAATAGCTTCTACAGATGCTGTACCACAGTTAGAAGACTGGAAACAGAACCTGAACAAGGTAGCAGAGGCAGCTTGGGGATGAGCGTCCTGAAGGGAAAATGACAGAACGAAAGGACAGGGAAGACAGAAATCCCCAGTGCCACAGCAATCTTAGACTATCAGATTTACTGAGTGTGTTGCAGTATCGCTGAGAGGCTTCCAGCAGTGAATGGTGCCTACTGTGCAAGCTACTGTACAGACTTGCAGTTGACAGTCCCTGCCCTAAAGAGCTCAGGAATAACAAGATGCAACAGGCAAATGAAGCAATGGAAGATGTAAGGAACCCTGCCCGCTGCACTTCCCTCAGATCTTGCACTGCTGTGAGCAGAGGCTGGAGACGAAGATGCTGTCACTTGAGAAGCATTTTTCTCCAATCAGAATATAATTTTCATAGACTGGTAGGGATTGGAAGGGATCTCTGGAGATCATCTTGTCCAACCCCCCTGCCAAAGCAGGTTCACCCAGGGCAGGTTGCACAGGAATGTGTCCAGGCAGGTTCTGAAAGCCTTCAGAGAAGGAGGCTCTGCAACCTCTCTGGGCAGCCTGTTCCAGGGCTATGTCACCCTCACAGTAAAGAAGTTTCTTCCTCGTGTTTAGGTGGAACTTCCACTGTTCCAGTTTGCGTCTGTAGCTCCTTGTCATGTCCCTGGGCACCACTGAAAAGAGACTGGCCCCATCCCCTTGACATCCACCCTTCAGATATTTATAAACATTAATAAGATCCCCTCTCAGCCTTCTCTTCTCCAAGCTAAACAGACCCAGATCACTCAGCCCTTCCTTATAGGAGAGATGTTCCAGTCCCTTCATCATCTTTGTACCCTTCCATTGGACTCTCTCCAGTAGTTCTCTGTCTCTCTTGAACTGGGGAGTCCAGAACTGGAGACAATGCTCCAGATGTGCCTTCACTAGGGCAGAGGAGAGAGGG